>JAVJAQ010003765.1:0-303498 GCA_032362365.1 Zygogramma bicolorata | reverse complement strand
GATAAAATTCAAAAACAGATTGTTTGTAGAAGAATGGTATAATTTCATAGCTGAATCAAGGAAGTATCCGACAGCAGTGAATGATGACACTAGTGAATAATGGGTATCATAAATGTCGAGCGAACAGACTTATAATGGGTACATTAAACAATACTCGTGGATAAAGAATATTTGTGCTACATGTACTTTTGAGTCCTAATTACAGATCTTCAATTTCGCCAAAGTATTCTTAGTCATTAAATTTCGTTATTGTTTTATTCTTGTTTTTGGGTGATTTTCTTAATAAAAAGTATTTCCTAATGATCTTCTTCTATATATGTAACTTTTAGGACTGGAAAATATTTTTTTGTGAGATGAGATGTAACAAAGATTCATAGCACCAATATTGTCGACCGGTAGAGGCACCGGCACTTCGGCTAAAGAAATATTCCACCGCTGGTCGAAAACTGGCTCATCAGCGGTTGACAATGAGTAGGCGGTGGTCGAAAAATGGCAAATGGCACTTTTTTTCCTTCCGGATTTCAATCAAAATTTCATATTAGTATAAACAAAAACCTAATAACTTTAAAATATTTTCTATATTGGGAGGAAGTTTAGGATAACCATCAAATGTTTGGTTTTCTCAGTGGCGAATCGTCAACGGTAAGCTATATAAGTATGTTTCCTGTACATATCCTGCCTTACGTAACCATGGTGACTTCTGAAAAGGAGTAATTCCGAAAGAGGAACGTAATAAGGTGATTATGTATCATCATGATAGTACACTTGCATGTCATCTAAGACTTACGAGCGCCTCAAAAATCGTTTCTTCTGGCCGAAAATGCGGGCCGATGTTGCTACCTACATTCGGAAATGTCCAACGTGTCTAACCCATAAACTGTTGACAAAACACCTCCTGGCAAAATGGGACGACATCCTGTAGTGAATGTTCCTTGGCAAATGGTTAGCGTTGATCACTTTGGACCACTTCCACGTTCTTCGCAAGGATATAAATTTGTTTATGTTGTAACTGATGTTTTCACCAAAATCTCGTTATTCTTTCCATTGAGAGATGCAACCGCAGCAGCCGTGAGTCGAATAACGGAAGATCAAATTTTCTTAGTGTTTGGTTGCCTCTGCAAACTTCAATATGTGTCCTCCTGAGTCGGGCTCTTTCGACAAAATATAAAAATAAACTCATGCAGTTTTTAGACAACATGCTTTCATGGAAAATTATCGGTAATTTTGAAGCACTTGTGTAATTACTCTCGATAATCACCGAGTTTGGGATAAATTACTTCCGAAAGTTGGCTGTGCCATCAGAACTTCTGTTCATGAGGCGACAGGAATGACCCCATTTGTCATTTTTGGCCGCGAACATGTACCTTCAGGGGATCTTTATGATCCGAGCGAAATGGACGGTGTCCCAAAAAGTTCCAAAAATGAAGCTGTTGCAGAGGAATTCCAAAGAGTTCTTACCGATGTTGAAAAATGTCTGGATTCAGCTTCTTCGAAATCTAGAGCTCGATATTATCTTCGATAACGACCATTGACGTTTGCTGAAGGTGACAAAGTTTATCCTAGAAACTACGTTTTGTCAGATGCGGCGAATTATTTTGCGGCAAAATTGGCACACAAATACGTTGGTCCATTCCTAATAAAAAAGGAAATTACCTCTGTTACTCATGAATTGGTAGATGGCGCCAACAAACCTAAGGGTATCTGGCATGTTAGGGATCTCAAGGCTCATCCACCCGATATAGAACCTGAGACTGCAGATACGGATATCGACGAATAATGAACCACTCCGGATTGAACTGGAAACCGAATTTGTGTAGTGTTATTTCTGTTGTTGTTACAGGTTGACGGTTTCTTCAGTTAGGTTGAAACTCTGTTCGAAGTCATTTCGTGGGTGGTGGTAGTGTATTTGGTGCAGGTATCGTTGTTGTAGTATTATTGTTTGGGTATATTGTAGAATATCCTATATGAAGGGTTATTACTACCTCTTTTTTTGTATTTTCTTTTCGTAGGAAATACCACTGATGCGGATTGTTAATTGGCTAGTCGAACAGAGGTTGGACTTACTGGTGAAACCGCCATTATGTCTGTTGTTGTATGTTTGGGGCAAAATCTGGTTGTCCCTCACGTATGTGAAAAGCTTCTTGGGCTTGACACGTCCCCAGATAGTAGGTGGATCATAACATCATCCATTACCTATGACAGTTACATCACTGTTTGTGTATTGAGATATATATCCAAAATACTCACTTTGCTCGCACAAGAGGCCACATTTATTTGAAGAATAAGGTCATTTCGGAAAATGTTACTGAGATCTGTGGTTATCACATTTTCTTTTTATGATCTCGCGTGCTTTGATATTTTATGTTTATTTTTGTTTATTAGAAGATACTTTAATATGGAACTGTTGAATAACAAGAAATTCAGTCCTCTTTATAAGCTCGACATGATTGCTACAGAAATGCTCTGTATACTAGAAACGATTGCTGGATTGACGGAGTGATCAGTTTCGACAGATGTCATAATAATTATAAAATTTACTTCGATTTACGAATATATAATTCCACTGCCGGAATTCTCTTGTCAACAGGTTACGGGCCCAGAGATCTAGAAGTTCTAGAACGATACAACCTTGCAAACTTTTTCCATCGCTTGTGTATCACTACTGTTCAATATGAGTGTTCCAAGTATGTTCAGGATCGAATCTCTCAGTAAGGAAAATTATGATACATGGAAGATGCGAGGAAGGCATCGCTGATCAAAAACGACGCTTGGGCTTACGTCAACGGTGATACTACGAAACCCATTTTCATTGCGAATGAAATGGAGGTAGAAATCAACCCAGACTTGTTAGCTATCATGTTACTCTACAGGTTGCCGTCAAGTTTCGAGAATATTCGATGCGCAATAGAGTCGAAGGATGATTGCCTACTCCAGAAGTCCTTCGCATCAAAATTATCGAGGAAAATGACGCTCGGAAAAGTAACACTAGAACTGGGATGCAGAATGCAATGTTCGCTAACAAGAAATTCAACAAGTGGAGACAACAAAATAAGTCAGTAGTTGAAAAACCTCAAACGATGAGAAATTCGAATGCTGATGATACCGGTACATTCAAGTATCGATGTCACAGATTCAGAAAAGTAGGGCACAAATCTTCGGAATGTAAACGAGGAAAAAAATGACCAGTCTTCCACTACATATGCCGAAAATGTTTCTTTATGTGCATCGGACGCTTTTCAAGTTGGATTACTCGATTATACATAAATGGTGCATAGACAGTGGTGCTACTTCACATTTGTGCAATGAACTACAAAAATATTTTGTCATAATTCAAAATGGCGGCTCTAAGATGGCAAGCGTATTTTATGATTAATAATTCGGTTCTGTTTAAAATTGGAAGTATGCAGTGGTTTTTGGGGTCGAGGATCACAATTTCTTTTCCAAAATTATATAATTGAACGAGATGTGTTAGTAGGGATCCTATTTGAAATATATAGAAATTAAAAATGGCTACTCCAATATAGCGGACAATTTCTCTGATTTATGGTGCGATTCTCTTCGAAATTAGTATAAAGAGTTTATTGTTGTTTCTTGTTTATGTTCCTGACTTTACCTGAACTGCATTTGGTTTTCCTCTGAATTAGCCAGGCAAATTGTAACGTTTGATAGGTCAAGTAGAAAATGACTATTCGAAAAAAAAACATGATACATACGTACATTGTTTTACTTTTCAATCGTGGTTTCAGGTTTCAGAAAATCATTGCAAACCTTAGCAGTAGGTTGTGTCTATTTCACTGACTTAACAATTGTTTGCAGAGTGGGTAGTGAATAACGAAATATTTTTCTTGAATTCCATATTTGGTTCGAACTAACAATATGCCTGTGGATTTTTTTTCCGAAATAAACTCCCCTTGACCACCTTTCACTCGCTCCTGATTTTTCGGAAAAATTTGCGGAATGAGCAGTAAATGATGAAATAATTTTCTCAAAAGCCATATTTCGTTCGAACTAAGAATACGCAAATGACATTTTTTGTCGAAAAATTCTTGGAATTTTTCGGAAAAATTTGCAGAATGGGTAGTAAGTGTTTTCAAAAATCCCTCCATAGTAATGAAGTGTATTTTATGATGCCGGACGAATAATGATACTGCTTGGTCAGTTTTTCAATAACAAAGTGCGTAGGGTAACTTTTCATATAATTGTCAAAGCACGACATCGTACAAAATCCAAAATAACGTTTGTGCGAGGTGAAACCTATTGATGGTGATTGATTCGGGACGTTGCAGTTCGATCCCGCTAAAATCCTACCCTGAGCCGCGATCTGCGATAACATGACGCGCACCAAATCCGCGCATCGTAAATTATGATCTATTCCAATCGTATTTCGGATGCGTATATGCCTTATTTTGTTTTACTTTCTAATATATTAATAGATTCAAAAATATCAATTTGGAACTTTTATTCAGAGAAAGATTCATAGATTTCCCTTCTGAATAAAAATGCAAATCTTCAGATACCTAACAATCAGAATGCACAATTCTAAACTGCATTATCTCTCTCGAAGATTCATTGCTCATCAAATTTTTTTCAGTATATGGTACAGGAGATGTTCAAATAAAAGGTATCAAAAAACTAAAAAATTTGAATGAGTTCTTATTCCCCAATTTTTGTATAACGGATGTCATAATTCGAGTACGAATTTAGACAAAGAATTTTCAAAAATTGTGGCCCACTAAATTTTTTGTCAGTTATTTTCTGTTATAATACAAGAATACTATTTTTCATACTTCATATTCAGAGTTTCCAACATATCAAAGTTTTTATCAATTTTTCTTATCGAAAATGCAAATTTTTCACTTCCAGATATTTCGTTTAGAATTTGAAATATTTTTCATTTTTCACACCAGATGTTCCAGGTATACCGAGAGATATTCCAACGCCGAGGACACATCGAGGGATATGCTCACACAGAGGAACTCATCGAGGGATATGCCAACACCGAGGGATACGCCGACGCCGAGGGACACGCCGAGGGATACGTCGACGCTGAGGGATTCGCCGACGCCGAGGAACTCATCGAGCGATACACCAACGCCGAGGAACCCATCGAGGGATTGGCCAAAGTCGAGGAATACATCGTGGAAAAAGCCGACGCCGAGGGGTACGTCGTGGGATATGCTGTCACCGAGGGATTCATCGAGGGATATACCGACGCCGAGGGACTCATCGAGGAATATGCCAACGTCGAGGGATACATCGTAGGATATGCCGACGCCGAGGGGTACGTCGTGGGATATGCCGATGCCGAGGGATACGTCGACGCTGAGGGATACGCCGATGCTGAGATATTCGCCGACGCCGAGAAACTCATCGAGCGATACACGAACGCCGAGGGACCCATCGAGGGATATGCCAAAGTCGAGGGATACATCGTGGAAAAAGCTGACGCCAAGGGGTACGTCGTGGGATATGCTGACACCGAGGGATTCATCGAGGGATATGCCAACGCCGAGGGACACATCGTGGGATATGCCGACGCCGAGGGGTACGTCGTGGGATATGCCGACGCCGAGGGGTACGTCGTGGGATATGCCGACGCCGAGGGATACGTCGACGCTGAGGGATACGCCGACGCTGAGGGATTCGCCGACGCCGAGGAACCCATCGAGCGATACACCAACGCCGAGGGATACGCCGAGGGATCCATCGAGGGATATGCCAAAGTCGAGGGATTCATCGTAGAAAAAGCCGACGCCGAGGGGTACGTCGTGGGATATGCTGACACCGAGGGATTCATCGAGGAATATACCGGAGCCGAGGGACAACACATCAAGGGATATGCCAACGCCGAGGGACACATCGTGGGATATGCCGACGCCGAGGGATATTGCTAATTCAGCCACTGAGCACTCGTTGTGAATACCACACATTTTATTCAGTAATTTATAGAAGTGTGCTTTATTTTTCATAGTATAACTTCTTTTTTTGTAATTTGGCTGATATATGAAGTTTTTCAAACTTATAAGGTTATGATTAATATTTGTGAAATAAACAAAAATTAACAAAAACTACTAAGTAGAGGGATCTATGAATTGAATGCTCCGAATTATTTGATTATCAGTGAATTATGTTGAAAAAATCAATTTTCATGATTATGAATAAGTTCTCTTGAAACCTCCATATTATGTGTTCTGTGAGTAGTTATAGAGTTCCTTGAAAATACGTGTTCTATGATGGTTGAAATAAATGTCAATGTCAATTGTCAATGATAGTAGAGAATAGAAATCAAGCATTGTGTAAATGTGTGAAGGGATATTTGGTGTACGCATAATGCACAATTTCGTGCATAATGCATACTCATATAATCGAAAATTACATTTCCCAGTTGATAAAATTCAATTTGGTCACTCAAATGAATTTTATTCAGTATACCAAAGCAATAATAAAGTATCAGAAGTGGTAATTTCCAGCTAGCAGATGTGATTTACCTTAATTCGAGTTATGCATTATCTACTAAATTATGCATTATGCGTTCTCTCCAAATCCGCCTTGAATATAATACATTCCAAGGGAATATAAGCTTGGAGTATCATTCTCACTTTCAACAAACAGTTTATGCCTGAAAGAAAGGAGTACTTCCATCAGATCAAACACTTCTTTTTCTTGTAAAGCTATTATCTTATGAGCATTCAATGATATTCCATTTGTATTATTTCTGTAAGAAATGGACCCCTATTAATATAGGTATCTCCCAAAATTTGGGTTGAAATAACAAAATAGCTTGTTACAGCCTACTTTTTAATATCATTATGATTCAATATTTGTTGTAGGAATGCAAAACAGGAATCTGATTGGGAGGCAGATAACTCCATGAAAAAGTAAATTTATCATCATTTTGAAATGTATATATTTATGCTGGTTCAATCGTATAATAACACTGTTTTATTATAGGCCTGGCTGGTGCGTTAAAAAATATAGAAAGGATATTCAGATAGAACAACTATCAGGTGTCATAACTCTTGATGAATACGAAATGTTAGTAATATTTCTTTTGGATGTTAGACGGTGAAATGCTTCGCGATCGAGTATGAAATAACATTCTTTCCACTATTCGATGTCAGAATATTATAGCACACAACAGTTGTAGGGAAATCATTATGAACCATTTTTGGAGTTGAACCATGCATATATTTTTATAGGCATTTTTTTTTTCAGAATTCAGGCACATCAACTCATTGTTGAAGTTGAGCCAAAATAAGAATGTATCATAAAAGGAAATCGCATCTGTGTTCTCGTGAATACTATTTTGACACAGGAGATCCTTATAAACAAGAGTCGGTTATAAACACCAGTGCAGTATGGGGTACTGGAAGTACTCATTCCCTCCCATATGTCAGAATTCTTAGGTTGCATGGATGTACCGACAATGCCAGTGAATATGTTCCATAATGTTGAAAATGATCTAGGAAGAGTGAGTTGGTGTTGAAAAAAATGTATATTGACTGAGATTCATCCCCGGATTGCACAAATAGGTGAAAAGACCTGAAAGAAATTGTACCATAATTTTACTTTCAAAAAAACAAGTATATCTTGCAACTTCATCATAGTTCATATTCATTCATATTATATTTATCATTCAAGGGAAAAAAGTGATGGATCTCACTTTTTTCCTCTGTATAATACTATTAATAGTGAAAAACATATACAGTGTGACCCACTTAAGACCGGAGAACCCTCGTAAAATCTATATTTTCCGCCCGATTGAATTTTTTCATTTTACACTGAGAAGAGTGTCGAAAAGTCTACGATTGCATCAAATTTGTGAAATATAATTCTCAATTTCAGGGCATACTATGATTTTTCCCATGTTCAAATTTGTTAAATCATATAAGCGATTTTTTTAGTCAAATTTTGACACCACCACTGGATTCAGCATCCTCCATTCAGGTAGATTCTAGAATTCCTTTCGAAAATATTCATTGGCAAAAAATTTATAATAATAATAATTTTGATAACATATCATTATTTATTAATATATTAGACAAATTCCGAGGGTCGGCAACACTGTCAACACAAATGTAGGAGATCTTTGAAGATTCTGGAAGAAATTCGTATAAAAAAATTTTCTCTATAACATCTAGGTTGACACAATACTCGAAACTTCCTTCAGATTTCAATTACCCTATTACCAAACTGATATTATTTGCACACGACGCGCGATTCGCTAACGAGGTCGGCATCTTCAAGAGAAGAAAAATTGATAGTAATTGAAGATGCTAACCTTGTTAGTGAAACGCGCGTTGAGTGCAAACAATATCGGTTTCGTAATAGGGTATTTCATCTATGAAAAAAGTTTCGAGTCATAACATATTGTAGAACGTTATTTTTGTATAAATGTATCATCCATAACGTCATGATATCCATTATTGTGTCAGCCTAGATGTTATAGAGAAAAATTTTTGTTACGAATTCCTTTCAGAAACCTCAAAGATATCTTACGTTTGTGTTGACAGTGTTGCCGACCCTCTGTATAATATATTCATGAATAATGATATGTTATCAATATTATTATCATTATAACTTTTTTGCTAATGAATATTTCCAAATGAAATCTTAGAATCTATGTGAGAGGAGGATGCTGAAACCAGTGGTGGTGTTATAATTTCACAAAAAAAATCGCTAATATGATTTATCGATTTTGAACATCGGAAAAAATCATAGTATGCCCTGATTTTTGAAATGATATTTTGCAAATTTGATGCAATCGTAGACTTTTTGAAATGCTTCTACTTATATTCATGGTAATACTTCGGTCGCTAGCACCTTTTTTTTGAATTTTTTTTTTTGCGGAACTTACGTATTTTGGTCTCCTCTACAAAATATTCCAGTGAAAAATCCGGCGGTCTCTTATAGTTTCGAAGATACAGGGCCTTTTTTGTGTAAAACTTCACTTTTTTTCCACTTCAAATTTCTGTTGTTAGAACACACAAAATTTCTCCTTCTTCGAATCAACTCATCACACAAGCCCTTATTTACTTGTTTTCAACACATTTTTGCAGGAGAAAACTATCATTTTCACATAAATTCTGCCTTCTTCAAAATGTGCAAAATCTGTTTGGTTAGGTTATTTACATACTAAATGTTCAGTATGTTTTCAGTTGTAATGGTGGCGTCCTGATTGTCAATGTTCGGTTCTCGTCGGCTCCCCTTCATTTTCTCCATCTTTTGAAATTCAACTATAAAATACAGCATTCGAGTAATTTTTGTTGAATTCCAATTGAAATTAAAAAAAATGGATCTCCGGAGAAAGCTACGATTGGCATATACATCAGCTTATGACCCTAGTAAATTGAATGGTATAATATATTATTCACTGTACTTAATAACTGCTTTCAGATAATCCTTTATGGTTAATGCAGGATATTGTAGGGTGTTTCGAACTATGGCCTGAATATATAATTGATATTATAATTGATATAATTGATGTCCTTAGTACATCAACTTTTAGATATGCTGAAAGAGTTAAAATATGTTCTTTCTTTTACCTCAACGGATGTAGGGATCCAATGGATTTGTATCGATTTATGATAAGAGTGAAGGGAATGGCTACAATGCACCCTCAACATAAAACAATAATAAATTTATTCAAATACTGGGGGGATGAAGAAAATGGATTCGATCGAAGGAAGCGGTATTTTAGCAAATGTATCCTCCATAATCTTCATGAAGATTTGAATGGAAATTTGAGAGAAAGAAATCGAGAGAATTAATAAATATTATATCTGTATTTCATAATTGCTTGTAATAAATAACGTTATTGTAAACAATAAAAATGCATTGATACATTTTTTGTTGAGAATCGGAATATTTTCAATGGTAATTACATGTTTTTCGTGTAATTCCGAAATCAAGTCAAACCTAGACGCTTCACCTTATCGATGTACATTTATCTACATGTGTTATTGGAAGATCCAAAAGAAAACAATTAGGAAGATATGCAATTTCTCGAAAGGAAACTAAACAAATGGCGGAATTTTATTGATACATATGCTTCGTTACCACAGAACACCCACACAGAAAGGACTCTCTATAGGACTGCCCCCGTTATAAATTCGAGGCAACCAGCATTGCACCAGATGCTGTGCTCACCGGGCAGGTGGCGCACGTGAATAGTTTTCCTGTCGTTCAAGCAACCCAAAGTACACTTCTGGTGTTCTGTGAATGTGTGTGTTCTATCCAGTTAACAGCCACTTTAATGAAAAGTTTTTAATTAGTGTAAATGAAAAGTTTATATATTGTGCGAATTATTTGCCATGTTTTATTAAGCTTTTGCTTTCACTAGTGCTTGTGCCATTGTGATTGATTTTCGTTTGTGTTTGCCCGTGATTTTCAGTTTGTTGTTATTATGGAAACCAATCGCCGTGTTAAGAAATGTTGCGTTCCCAATTGTGAGGATATTCACAGCAAACGCCACAGATTCCCAAAATCGGATGAGAATCTATTTAAAATATGGATTGAGCAAGTGAAAAATCCGGTGTTTGTGGAGAAATCCTTGGAACAGATCCATAAAACATATGTTGTGTGTGATACTCACTTTACCAACGATTTCAAACTATTCTCTAAACGAGGATTGATTGCAAAAGCATACCCAACGTTATTTTTGCCAGGTAAGTTAAGATAAATTTAATTTGTTTTCATGTGTTGAAGGCAACCTATACACATGCATGCTTTCATCAAATCATGTTTTAAAGTATAAAAAATAAATTTAATAGCCCCTAACTTATACTCTCACTTTGTCTACCAGGACAAGAATGAAAATATCCAATGTTTGTGAATTCGGATACCAGATATAGGTATAGTCATGATATCAAGTCTTCCTGGCTTGGGTTTAGAAAAGGGTGACAAATAGAGCTCTTGAACCACAACTTCAATCGAACTACCCAAATTTTCTTCTTGTTATAAAATATAATTTGTGAATGCAGTGGCTTATATCTTGATGAACTAGTGGTTGTTTCTAACTTTGAGATTATACATCATATATTTTTCAGAATCTCCCAGAGCTGTCGTTGAAGAAAATGTCAATCCACCAAAGAGAACAAAAAGAGCCTTAGTGGAAGGTAAGACCAATTTACCTGAAACATTTTTAGATCACCATATTATTGAATATATAAATATAAAGGGTCCTGCTACTACTCTCCGGTGGTCCATAGCTTCTAAATGGCGCTACTTAGAAATGTCTTTCGAATGCAAGCATGTTTCCTTCTTGAGACTGTATCTTTGGAAATTATTCCGAAGTATACAGAAACGTGCACCAAACTTATATTTGTTCTTTTTTTGTTCCATTTCTTCTTTTTTTGTGTGTATTTTATTTTAATTTAAGGTTAGTTGTAGGCCCTTACTTCAACGTCAACAAGATTTTATATCTTTGAACAATATTCTCTCTCTCTCAGTTCAGTTCCTTCTCAAAATACCTTTTTTGTAATAAACATGAAAATAAGTGTATACTTTTTCAGATGTACAAGCTGAAATATTGTTAGAGCAACCACGTTCAATGATGAATCCATCAACATCTGGAATTATGAAGATTGTGGAATCGCCCAAGACTCCACCAATGATGCATGATGTTGATCGCTATGAACCGACCCCTAGGATATCCCCGAAGTTTTAAAGGCATTTTTCGTTGAGACTAGGTAAGTACATCCAAGTGACAGAAATACAGTAATGTCTGCTTTTAACAAACTTCAAGAGACTGATATGACATACAAATAGTGAATATCTACTCAACTCCAACTTTGACATTCAAAGAAGAACATAGTAATACCACACTTGGGAGATAAATCAAACAAAATTTTGTTTTTTTAATGTGCAAATATTTTATTACACTCTTGCCCATACCACAAGAATTTATTATGATTGTTGGCCAGTAATATGCTGTAAATAATTTAAAAAATCAAACAACCAATATATTAGCTTGTTCAAATCGTCTTGAGTATGGAGTTTTTCCATTTTAAATTATTGAAAGTGAAAAAAATGTTCTACTCATTATTAAGTGTTCAAAAAGAATCCAATTTCCATTGCCAACATATTTTTTGTTCCAGGAACTAATAGGCGAAACATGATTTTAAAAGAAGTTAATGTCAATAGACAAAATGAGTTGACACTAAAATCCCGCCATATGTATAAAAAAGTTGTAGATTGGGGAAATAGAATAGCTCGACTTCAAAGCAATGTAAAATCTTACAAAGTACGACTGGAATCGGCTGAGAAATTGGCTTGCGGCCCCAACTTTGATAATCTATTGAAGTATGTTAATAAACCAACATATTACTTCATCCAGTCTCAAATAAGAAATCAAGAACATAAAGGAAAAGGAAGAAGATTCACTTTGGATGAGAAGATACTAGCCTTATCACTCTTCAAAGCCAGTGGCAGAGGATATAGATTAATGTCCAAAATATTTGTTTTGCCTTCAAAAAAAACCCTGACAAGAATGCTTATGAAAGTTCGGTTACAGCCTGGTTTAAATCAAATGTTAATTGATAACTTGAGAGAATCCATTTTGAAGATGACTGAGGCTGAAAAATGTTGTATTCTGGTATTTGATGAAATGTCTATAGCTTGTAATGTGCAGTATAATAGGGGGTATGATATTATTGAAGGAATACAAGATACTGGTGGTTCCAGGCGATCACCTGACCTTGCTGATCATGTATTAGTTTTCATGCTGAGAGGTGTATACAAGCAGTGGAAGCAACCAATAAGCTTCTTTTTCACTAGTGGCCCTATGAAATCACCAATATTGAAGTCCCTCATCAGAGAAGCAATTATAGCTTGCCAGGATGCAGGTTTCAACATTGTTGCAACAGTTTGCGATCAAAGTGGTCCAAACTGTGCTGCAGTCAATGGTCTCATCAAGGACACTAAAGAAGATTGTATGAGACAAGGAATTGAGAACCAATATTTAGGTTTCCTCATCAACAATCGAGAAATCATTCCTCTCTATGATGTACCACATCTTTTTAAAGGCCTAAGAAACAATTTACTGACAAAAAACATTCATTTCACTATGGAAGGTAGAAAAATGGTTGCGAAATGGGAACATATAGAGCAGTTTTACCTTCTAGATACTTCTGAAGAAGAGAGGATTTGTCCAAAACTCACTGACCAGCATGTTATCAAAGGGAAAATTAAGAAAATGAAGGTTTCCTGTTGCATGCAGGTATTCAGCCACCAAGTTGGTTCCTTGATGAAAAGAATTGCCCTGTGGAGTAAGTATCATATGTAAGGTTTATTCATTTATTTCGATAAATCAGATCTAAGCAGCTATTTTACATCTGTATATCTTTATTTAAATAGGAAATCCTAATATACAAATACATTATATACTATCGAATATATATATATACATATATCTCTCTTGTAATTCATTTGTCTTTTTCTTTTGACAATAGCTGCTCAGATCAGGTTTACTGACACAAATGAACGGAAGTATTTTAAGTGACATAAATGGGAGAATAGCCATTTATAATACAAGTTTGTAATGTAGGCCTTCTTTGTGTAAGTGTGAAATTTGTTGAATGAGGCGCAGTCAAGTTCAACATAACATGCGATTACAAATAGCTCTTTAAGAAAATGTATCATACAAAATTTTCTCTACAACAGTTATATGGACAATTTGTGGAAATTGTTGAATGTTTTATCTTATGGAAGTTTTCAGTTTTTGTGGTTTTATCAAATGATGACTTCCGAGTATAATCTGACGCAAAATACTGTCTTTTTGTATTTTTTTACTCACTTGTGCTAAAAACTATCATTTTACTCTCTGTGAACAATGTGTCGTTGAAAAATACTTTTGCTATCATAGGTCAGGTTGTGTAAATATGTCTGACAGATACCACTGTATGGAGTTGAAAAATTGAGAATTTTATCTGTGTATTCCGGAAAGTCATTCGAGCTATACCTGTTCAATTCTATTCCTTTATGGTCTATTTTTGCATTTTTTCATTTAACTGAATTTTTTCTAAATGTTTCTTTGAAATATTTGGGAATTTTTCAAGATATTTTAATTTTTACTAACCTCTATCATCTACCAAAGTTATTGAGTGAAACCTATGAATATTTTTACTAGTTTTTTAATCTTTAATTATATTGTTTATATTTGTTTTTCAGACATTGATGCAGAGCACAAGCTAAAAAAGGAAGCCACTAATACAGCCGAGCTCATTCTTTTTCTGGATGAGTTGTTTGACAGCCTGAATTCAAACAATCAGTTGAGTCCATCGGGTAAGCCGCTCAAAGGTGCTGTCAAGCCAAATTCCCCCCATGCAAAATATTGGAGAAATACTTTCAAAGTTTTAAAAACAATGAAATATTTCTCAACAAAGAAACAAAAACTTATTTCTGTACCTTCAATTAGGAATTTAATTTTCACCATCAAGTGTTTCTTACGACTAACCAATATTTTATTTTCCCACTAAAAATTCAAATATATTTTAATGAGATCTTTCAATCAGGATGCATTAGAAAACTTTTTCAGTTATGTAAGAAGCCACGGAGTGAGACATGTTTCTCCGGATGTGTCTCATTTTCAAACTTCATTCAAAGCATTGTTATTGAATAATTTCTTGTCGGCACATTCTCCGAATGCAAATTGCGAAGAAGATTTTTCGACTGGAGCACTGAATAATTTGCGATCATTTATACTTATGGAACAAGAAACACAATTACCCACCAACTTTCAAATTTCTCCTCCACAAATTCCTAGTACTGTCATTTCAAATAGAAGAACGAGAATTGGGCAGTGCACATTGGTGTATATAAGTGGTTACTTGGCCAAAAGATTGATGAAATCATTGAGATGTGATAGTTGCAAAAATAATTTGCAGTATTGGAACGAACATTTGTCCAATGATTTTATCGAGGCACGGCAATATCCCTCTTCAAAATTAGTTAGACCTGGTAGCTTTTTTTATTATCTTGTTAGCCAAATTTTTTCACAACTATATTATCTGCTACCAAGAATGTGCCATATTAGGAATATTACCAATACTCTAGAAAATATTATCATGGAAAAAATTGATTTCACACCCATCAATTGCCCATCTCATGATATGGGAAATAATATATGTAAACTGGCTGTTAAATGTAGTTTATATTTTTGGTGTAGAAGTGTAAACAAAATCGCTAAAGGTAAAGATTCCAAATTCATATTTTTCATGAAACAACAGAAGGATCTTTCATTCATTGATCCGATGAAACTGAAAGCCCATCACAAGTTTTTGAATAAATCAAAGAAGAAGAAAGCTTACTGAGTTTGTCTTCCACTCATACATTTTTCTTTGATTTCAAATTATTTTATTGTTCTTCTGTGTATCTATTGATATATATTTAGTTTATAGAATAAGAAATATGTAAAATATTCAAATTAAAATATATTTTTTCCTGACAATATATTAGTTTCTATTTTACATTGCGGATTGTAAAGGGACAAGCACTTGTCAACTTTAATCTCCCTCATGTATTCCTGGGGCTCGTCAGATTATTCAGATTTATGGATAGCAATTTAGAGGTCTAAAAAATCAATTTTCTTCACAAGCCTTTTTTTTGTTTCTACAGGGTAACATACAAAAATGGGTTGAATTTCTAACGTCAATTATGAGAAATACTGTCATTTTACCTGATATAACTAATGGATGTAATGTGCATTGAAAATTATCGATTGACTTTGCATATATCAATTATGGTGTACATACTCAGATATAGTAGACAGTTTTTTCCATTATTGATTTATACATTCAACCCGTTTTTGTAGCCTGTAGTGCCAGAAAAAAAGTCTAATGAAGAAATTTGCTCTTTAGACCTCTAGAACGATATATCCAAAAATCAGAAAAATATGGCTAGTCCAAGGAATATACGTATCCAGTACCATGTCCTTTCAAATGTTTCGAAATGTTACCGCAAGATGTCGCTCTGCGAGTATATAGCGACATCTGTTGACTACCACATGTAATATAAAAATGTACCAAATGCTTGAAAATCAAGACCATTAACGCCATCTACCCGGTGAGCACAGCATGTTGGTGTATTGCTGGTTGCCTCAAATTTATGTCAGGTGCAGTTCCACAGAGAGTCCTTTCTATGTGTGGGTGTTCTGTGTTCGTTACTTCGTAGAAGGCTTCTATGCGTTCTCCTGTTCCTGTTCTCCTTCAAAATACTTCTTTCGATGTCCGTATCTCGGTATTCCAGATTTGACATCACGCCATAAGCGTTCGATAGACTGAGTATTCGCACCTGAAATTATGACATGAGATATATAAGAAATGAAATATGAGCATTGTATACATACCAGTCTCAGGGTCAACAAAGTTATAAGAATGATTGACCGTGAGATGGTGGAATCCTTCATGGTTCAGTCTGTCGTAGGCTCTCCAACAGTCGCTAATGACAGTGGTGCCGGGCTGAATCCAGGTTTTAATGAGGTCAATCAGGGTTTCTGCAGATTGATTATCAACAGGGACTAAAAACACTTTTTTAGTCCCTCGTTCAATCCCCCCGAACACCCACTGTCCTTCCACGAGTCTTCCTCGATTGTATTTCCTTTTACCAAACTTGGCCTCGTGGATTTCCACATCTTCCCCTCACCGCCAAGTTTGGTAATATTCCTTTCCGTCCATTTCATACAGACCTAAAAAAAAATAGTGGTATTTATATTGATATATTGTATGAAGTTTCCTCATTTACCTCCCTACAATAGTTGCTCCAATCCGAAACCGCTTCGAACGACATATTCAGTTCCCTCTGTATGAAATAGAATTTAGGATGAGGAAGCTCGAGGAAATAGCCGACAAACATAGCCATTTTCTGGATACCGAAAATACCTTCGAAAAAAGTATTTTTCCGCGCCGATTTATAAAAATTGCATATCTTCCTGATGTTTTTTTTTGGATCTTCTCACAACACATGTAGATGTACATCGATAATGTAAAGCGTCTAGGTTCAGCTTGATTTTGGAATTACACAAAGGACATGTAATTATCATTGAGAATATTCCAATTCTCACCAAAAAATTTATTAGTGCATTTCTATCGTGTACAATACTGTACTATATTCATTAAATTTCAGCATGATGACAACAGTAGTAATGAAATCTGATTTTGATATTGAAAATTATAGCGAATTATTTTTTAACAATCGTGCAATTTCCCAGATTTTTTATTAGAATATTTTGTAGAGCAGACCAAAATACGTAAGTTCTGCAAAAAAAATTTCAAAAAAGGTGCTCATAGTGACCGAAGTATTACCATATTCATAAATTATATTTGGCAGTTGAAAGTAGGTGTTTTCTAATTTATATGAATTTTTTCAACATAAATTTTCTGGTATGGGAATCAGCATTCTTGAAATCAATGGAAACGTCCGGCCAAAAAGAGAAAGAAATGGCTTAACAAAACGACCAGGTTTGCTCAGATGGAATACCTTGGATAACAGTATATATTGATGGCTCTTGGAGTAAGTGATCATATGGTACTAATTTCAATGCATTATCTGAAATGGTGGCAATTATTGGAAAATAAACAGAACATATACATTGGAGTTCGTGATAAATTTTGTTCTATATGTGCCAGAGCTGAAAATTGGGATTAACACCAAAGAAACATATTTGTTATGAAAACTGGGACCGATCATCCCCTGCAATGGAGGCTGACATGGTAGTGGAAGGATTCAATTGCAGTGAAACAATACATGGGGTGAGGTACCTCAAATTTATTGGATATGGTGATTCCAGCATGTATGCCAAAATATTGGAAAATGTATCATATGTAAGGGATGTCAAAAAAGTTGAATGCACGAACCACGCTCTGAAGAATTATGGTAAAAGACTGAGGAGCATATAAGCTGATACTCAAATAAGTTTAAAGACTAGAAAATTATTAACATTGGCCAAATTGAAGCTCCTTACGAAAAGAGCCAAGTGCTTAATATATGAACATGCGAAAAAAGCTAACCGAAATAATATATAATATATCTGTTCCTCGGAGGTAAACTGCACCATGTCATCTTTTGATGAAAAAAGAGTTAAGTACATAGTGCTATTATCCCGGGTGAGCTCGACAGAGAGGTATACTACACTATATAATATCTCCACCAGAAACAGAAATAACTTCCTAAAATATCACACTATGTTAGAAAGGACTCTGTTGGAATCACAGCTTCTAACAAGTTTATTATGTAGTTTATCAATTATTCATTTCCAATTCAAATTATATTCGAGCCGTCCCTGAGCGCGCTCAGTTGATGTAATTGACATTTTTATATGAAGACAATTGATATCTGAGTTTGTTTACTTTCCTGTCAGATCCACGACGCTCGAGTAATTGTCGGCGTTTGTACTTCTTCAATTTATTAGTGAAAATAGTTAATTTTCCGTAATCATTAACAACCAGTAAGGCATTGTACATTTTGTGTTTTTGATGAATGAATATCCTGTTATCCTGTAAGTAGATTTTCCATTGACTATCGCATGAGAAGCAATTGCCAGAGCCCAATTCTAACCTGTGTCCTATGATTCAGTCGCTGTTAAAGATATCTGAATATATTGGTTTAATGAAATGGTTCAGCGTTGAATTATTTTGAAACCCAGCAATCTAGAAGAAATACTGTCCACAATTATCGAAGTTTTTGAGTATATTCCCAATGTCACCATGATGTGGTATACCTCTTCGGCCACTTTCGGGATTACGAGCGAACAAAACCGACATGGTGTCTTGCGATCTAACCACTATAATATTAGTATCTGTCCTCCTTTCACGTATAGAGGTTGGCAGGTGTAGAAAATATACCATATCGTGAGTGATTTTGGTGAATTTATATACGTAGCAAGCTTCGGATAGTAATAAGTTGAGTGTTTAGTTGTCATAATAGATATGGAGTCTCGCGGAAAAAGAATACTACAGTTGCTGAAGAGGCAAGAGGAAGCAGAAAGAAATAAAGAAAACAATGTTGAACAACAGGGTGAGTGAAACTTGTTTATCTTTCAAAAGATCACAAGCAGGATTTATAGATTGAGTTGTAGCCGCGGTCGTTGCAGTTGACGTTGCCGTTGACGATAAATGTGACGTTGCTTATGTATACGTGTATAGATCCGCTGCCGTTGCAGTTGCTGTTGTTGCTGCCGCCGGTAACAAACTTTCATTATCTTGGACGGCAGCGACATCGGAAAATGGCATGAAACTCAAAATTTCCGTGTCAAAAATAAACGAAAGGTCATTTAATTTAGGTTATATTGTATTTGTTTATAAATAAGTCTTCTCTGACTTCTTTTCTTTTTTATGGCTTTTATAATAATTATTGCTGCATATTTTATTAGGCAGGACTGAAAATATTTGACAAGTGTCTAACTCAAATTGAAATTTTTTTTCATTTTCAGACAGTGGTAGGTTAAAATTCCCAAAAACCATTTTAAGAAACGAATATATACAAAAACAAAGTTTCATTCAAATTTCAAATAACAGCGCATGCGCTCAATGAACACAAAATGAAACTATAAATTGGTCATAATTTTGCTTGCGGTCGCACGGCTACAGCAGCGGAAGCAGCTGCGACTCAATCTATAAATCCTGCTTTAGAATACTGTGAGTAACTAAACTGTATCTGTATTCAAATTTTTTTTCAAGCGAAAAAGCACTTTCTTCATGTAAGATGTATGGCGACATAGAATCCGACGATGAGATAATAGACGATTCTGATGCAAATGCAGATTATTGTCCCGATTCCGATCTTTCTGAAAGTGCGATGGACATTGGCCGTCCTTTCTGTAACAGAAATAATATGTCTATTACTGACCAAATTCCCTATTGTTCAACAAGTGAGGAAATAAGGGAAACAATCATTTATGATGAATTAGTTACAGGAGAGGTATCGGAGGAAAAGCAGTTGAACCAATTTGGTTCTGAAACTCCTACGAATGTTCAGCTCCAGATAGATTCGGATAACAGACTGTTAGAAGAGGAAAGAACTATTTCAGAAGTGATAAACGACCGAAGACGAACCAAGAACAAGTCACAAATTAAACAGAGGAAAAAAACGGGTGATACATTCTGATGAATGGCAATGCAACGTACGTAAATTTCGGCGAGCAGCAGGAATGTCTTATACCAGTAAAAAAGGAAAAGGCACATTAAAGCACCATGCAACTGTAGAATGAAGTGCTTTGAGAAGATTGCTGAGAGTGATCGCTTGGATGTATTCAATAGCTATTGGAGTGCTGATATGGACAACGACAAGAAACGTCAATTTCTAGTCACTTGCGTGGACACAGAACCTACCGCAACTACTAGAAAAAATGCTACTGAACCAAAAAGTAATAGTCTTACGTATAGATTCATTATCAAGAATAAATCAGTTAAAATTTGTAAAATTATGTTTTTGAATACTCTAGCAATTTCCAACACTACGGTGAACACTGCTTTGAAGAAACGAAAAACTGGAGGTATTGTTGAACAAGATAAGAGAGGTAAACATGAACCTACAATAAAAACACGTCAAGAAATTATTGACAGTGTGATTCGGCATATTTCATCAATCCCTCATTACGAGAGCCATTATAGCAGAGAGAGATCTAAATGCAAATTTCTGTCCCCAGATTTATACCTCGAAAAAATGTATAAGTTGTACTTAGAACACTGTTCTGAAAACAACATTGAACCTCCAAATAGAGCCAAAAAATGGCTGTATGGAGATATCTTCAATAAGCAATTCAATTTGTCATTCAAGCCAGTAAAAAATGATACTTTTGACACATGTGACCAACTGAAATATCAGATAAACGTGATGCTTTATCGGAAACAGCCAAGTCAGATATTCAAAAAAAAGTATAGGGATCATTTAGCTGATGCTGACGCAAGATACCGTATGAAGACTACTGAAACTACAGCAGCAAAACGAAACAGCAAATATAGAGTGATACGGTTTCATTTTGCACCGTAACACATTCTTCCTTGTTTTGGGAAGATACGCATAGTAGGCCTTGTCGATTGACCGCATACTCATCTATATACTACCTCACTTCCACATGATACCTTTATCACACTTTTTCGAGTTTCAGAGTACTTGTTAGCGCTTCAATTGCCTAAACGTAAACATTGCTTCAGTTTAAATGATTTGGCAACACCGCGTGCTGTCAGTCGATGAATATCCTACACATTTAAGGCATGGTCCAACGACTTCAGCGTTATTCGTAGTTACTACTGTTTCGTCACCCGAACAGAAGACCGTAATATATTCCTCTCTTCTACTGTTTACTCCATCGCAAATTCCTTAAAGTTATTATGTTCCTAGAACCTAATCACACTACTCCTTTTGCAACATTCGGTCATTTATGTGCAATAATATCAGAAATTGTCACCTGTCAGTTGTTTTGGTTTCGACAAGAGACAAGGACAGAACACTGGGAAGTTGCGTCCTCGTATAGTGTAGTCTGAGATCAGTTGGCAACAATGAATTTTACAAGTTGTCAGATGAATATGTAAATACCATCGGTCTAATTCTTATTGTCCAGATTTTACATGGAACCAAACATCAGATAACGATTTAATATCATAACACTCGTATTCTCACTATTGAGGCATCCCATGATTGTTTTTGTAACTTCCTGATGTTCTGCGGATCGCGGAACCCCTTCTTGTATTTTGACACTGTTGGCATGAAGGACATCTGACAGCTTCCGCAGTCATTGATATCGATATTCTCAGAAAGGAGAGTTGAAGGCTGAGTTTTTTTGAGAGTCTACCAAGTTTTTGCTTAACCAATTTCTTTCGGATTATCCATTGAAATTTATTCAATCACATAACGGATTTGGGATATTCCATTTCTCAAGAGTTCTTCATTCGTCTGCTGTGTATTTCAGGAAGAACTTCTTGTCTGCTCTGCAGGATTTATTTGGGTTAGGTAAGCACGCCTCTGTGTGGACATCTCTCGATGATGCTCATACCTTTCTTGTTATGTATTTTAGGACTTGTGTTGCCACTCTCACTGGAATAAGAGATTGATTATCGAACGGCCGAACAAGCCATCAAGGTCGTATATTTACCCTCACGCTGAATTGAGGTTAGTAAGCTTATTGGTGGCCCCAACAATGGCACAAAGGCACCATCATTCCATATAGGTGTAAACAGAAGTCAGACTGGTGATGTTTGTTTTAGGGTCCTTCCGGCTCACTCCTTCTGCCTCCCTTCTTCAAGCTCACGTCCTATCTATCGAGCAACTATACAACGACTGACCTGTCGACTAGGAAGACAGAAATTGGCACCGCTAGTTCAAGAGAGCCAGCGTTAAGCAATATCACGAAGTATCCCAGTATCAGATAAGTTTAGATATTAAGCGGAGACTGCCTATCAGGCTCATTCACATCAAGTATTTCATTGATAACTATAATGTACGCTATCAACGTGACGTCACATGAATAGCCCTATAGCGAAGATCTAAATTAAAAATATCAATTTAATTTACCCAGATATAGTCACCTGAATATCCTCATTTGGGGTGTTGTGACCGAAATCTATTTGAATGCTGATTTCTGGTAGTTGAGTCAGTCTTCTGTCTGCATAGTTGATATTGTTCTACGTTTACACATCTATTTGTTACTGGTGGTATAAGCCATATAAAGCTGTGTGGCACTGGTGTAATTCCATAATATATTTTATTAGTAAGGTACAAGTCTATTTCTTTAGTCTGGTCCAAGTTATTCAGGTACTGAAGAAATCATATATCTACCAGGTATTATTCCAATATCTTTGATATATATATATATATATATATATATATATATATATATATATATATATTTGAATTCATATTATTATTATAATTAGTGCAGTGGGTTGTCCCTTTCTATCAGGGTGGTTTCGGATTTTCACTGGCAATAAATCCGTGGCGCGCACCAGAAAAGTAACCCAAAGTGTTGCATTGATAACGAAACCTGATTTTGTTGTCGAACCCACACTCAACTGAGCTGCTGGGACAGTTAGAGGCGGGTATCATCTTATGCACATTCACTGCTCATGCTCTCTCTCTAAATTCGCCCCTAAGAGTATTGACGGTAGATTTACAAAAATGCCTACCTACTCCAATGTTAACTTGTGGCTTGAGCTTTCATAAAAAGAAACTGTGGACTTTTAATTTTACCATGTATGACTCATTTGATGGTTCATCCTACTGCATGATGTGGGATGAAACAAAGGCCGGCAGAGGTGGAGAAGAAATGGCTTCAGCAATATTGAAGTGGGCAGAAGCAGTTATTCCGGGGCCTGACATTAAGGAAATAACTATATGGTCGGATAACTGCTATGGACAAAATAAAAATACCACTCTAGTTGGATGTTATTTCTGGATACTCCATAAATGGCCTCAAATTGAAAAAATCAATCACAAGTACCTATTAAAAGGCCATACACATATAGAAGCCGACACAGTGCATGCACTGATTGAGAGAAAGAGGAAAACTGTGGATAATGTATCACTCATGACTCCGTGGGATTGGCAACAATTCATTCGCCTCTGCTCGCCAAAAATACACGTGTACAATATGGAATTGCAGGATTTTAAAAATTTGAAAAGCCTCTATAATGGTTCACAGTCGCCGTTTGTTAACAGAAGGAATTCAGGTGTGAACGAAATTCCTCCAAAAACTAAGAGAAAAGAAGAACCAAAGGAAATAGGAGCCGCTGAAGAGAATGGTTAAAATCAGTTCTCAATATCTCAATGTGTTCATCTTCAATGTTGCCAAAATAGTATTGGAAGTATCTTCTATAAAACTTCTTTTCATGCCAAAGGAGTTCACACAGTTGAATTTAAAAAGGAGGAATGGACAATTTCCAGATTCTATACAAGCGATACGATCTTCATACAAACCAATTTCTGTGCAGAAATACAATGACTTGTTAGCGCTCTTGCAGTTTATACCTTGACTTGTTAGCGCTCTTGCAGTTTATACCTGCTGAATGTCATGGAATAATTGAAAAATTTGTCATTACCTATATAACTTCTTTACTTTATATTTTTTGAATAAATCACGTTTATTTTGCAGTAGATTACTGTTATCTATTTCTGTTATCTATTTTCTTTTTGACAGTTTCGTATCAACATAGTGTATAAGCAGCATAATCACTGTGGCTGAATGATGTGAGGCATAATACACTATGTAACCAAATTTCAAAATTTTGTTCAACCAATAAAAAATTCTTGAAAGAATATTTGTTACTTTTGTACTCTCAAATATAATCAATCACCTTCCTGAAACGGAAAGAGACGAATCAAGTGTAAGCCGAGATATATTATTGAGAAGGTCTATTGCTATCTTTAAACAGCTCTCCTGAAAAAATAGATATTTATGACATAGTGCAGTCTACCTCCGAGGTACAGAAATAATAATAAGATTATTTATCGAATGTACATAGAGTTAAGGTTTAGGTACATTTAGAAAATATAAATAAACAAGGGCATCACAGAAGCAATAACATGAGTATCGCTTGTGCGTGATATAGCCAGAAGATATCAATACAAATTCTAATTCTGAAATACATTGTAAATGGGATGGCAGATTTTAATCATTTTCATAACCAGAAAAATAGAATAACTTATAGATTAAGGATAAAATAGTAATACATAATTGGATGTATATCATAGTTGAGTACGAATATCATAGACTAACACGACCATTAGATGATCAGTATGTTACTGGCATTGTCACTATCGAGTGAAAAGTCACAGTCAAGTAAATATCACAGTAACAACAGTTCCGTTATCGGATGAGTATAATCTCTCAGTTCATATAAGTGCAAATCAGTGAGTGAGTGAAGTACTGTATTGTGTTCAAGTACATGTGTATATAATAACACTTTTAAAAGATATTAGGAAGTAGTTCATAAAAGAAAGATATATACAATTAATTGACAATTTCTCGGAGGAAGAATATTTCGCTTTCCATGAACCAATTTATCGCTTTGTTTTTGAATGTTTTCAGATTGATGGTTGTTTTTATTTCTTCTGGTAATATCTGGTAAAGTCGTGGAGCTATGTTTTGAGCGTTTCTTTGCCCTATAGTTTTTTCGAAACGCGTTTTTTTTAGGAGGGCACCTCTGTTTCTAGTATTGTGGTAGTGGATAACTGGTTCCAAATGAATTTTTCCTTTTTTAATAGCGTTCATTATACTCGAATAGAACAGTTCGTGAATATCCAGAACAGCAGCTTCCTTGTACAGACTATTACTAGAATAAGTTCTGCCTTTGTTGAGAATAATTTTCAGTATCCTCTTTTGAAAGACATGCAGATTTCTGAGGTAGCAGTCATTTACCCCTCCCCAACGTATTATACCATAGGATATTTGAGTGCGTAGTATAACGTTTTCAGATGGCACTTATCCAAAAAGTTTCTCAAATATTTGAATTTGGAAAGAGTACCTCTCAACTCCCCAACCGTATTTTTTGTTTGGAGATCCCAGCGTTAATGCCTATCCACAGTGATTCCGAGATATTTGATGGATTGACTTTCAGGAATACAATATGTATCACCAATCTTCAGAAGTCCCATATTTGGTAATCCATTGGAGTATGAGGCAAACGGTAGGTATTTGGTTTTATCAAAATTAATTGTGAGTTTATTGTGTGAGAATCAACTCTCGATTTTTGTAAAGTCTTCTTCAGCTGATGTCTTCAATTGCTGCCAGTTTGAGCCTCTATATAGAATGGCAGTATCGTCAGCAAAGCTCAATACTTTTCCCTTTGTTTGGAGATGTAGGAGTTCATTCAGATGAATTGTAAACATAATAGGTCCTAGTATGTTTCCCTGAGAAATTCCATATGTCACTATTTCAGGTCTACTGATAATATTACCGATACTAACTCTCTGTTCACGATTACTCAGATAACTCTTAAATATGTCATCGATGGCTTAGTTCGCAGACCTGCTAAGTCCCAATTTTACCAAAAATCATTTTAAGGCATTTTCATCATCTGCTTGCCTCATTACATATCTCGAATAACTGTCAAGTCCAATACAATTACAGAAATGCCAAAAATCGCTTGCACGAAAAACCGCAAGTCTCAACCCATACAAGACATTGCGCAGACCGCCCAAATCCAAACTTTTCGGCCATTTTAGTATGAGTTTGGTAGCTATGTGAGGTACACGTTGGAATATTGGGTACATTTTGAAGTGTTTTTGTGAAAGTTGGTTGAGTTGAAGTTGTTGAATAGTATTGACACGTAGGTGAGTAAAACTAATCAGAATATCTATTTTTCTCACGGGGCATAATATTTCAAGTGGATAAACCAGCTACTCAATAACAGCGTGGACTTAGAAGGTAGTTTTGTGTGTTGAAAATCGCCGTAAAAGGACATAGGAGCTTTTCTGTTTGTAAAGTTGTAATCAAAATTACTTCGAAATTCGGTTACTATTATTGATTATTATGCGGATTTCAATATTTTTTATAAAAAACGTACAGTGAATACCTACTTGGATATTTCTCCTAATGAAAGCTTCATTTTATTGAATCCAATTCTACTTTTTTTCAGATGTCGCGTTCACAAAAGATAGTTGCACTTGCACTACAATGCAGTTCAGAAGTATTGCAGGAGAAGAATGATAGTTTAATTTCTCAGATGGATGATCCGGACTTCATACTTGGTCTCCCAACAGTATTCGCCGACTTAGTACGTGATGTGATAATAACGGAAACTCTCAGTGATACTACTCATCAGGAAGAACAAGTTTCGGAAAACGGAGCGGTATCAACCAATAAAGGGCTGCAAAGTTCCCGAGATTGTCCAGAACACACCGATTTGACCTTTGGATTAATTGGACCTGTTGCGAGTACTTCAAATGGGGATACTTCAATTGAGGAAACTTCAAGAGAAATGAATCATAATGTGATTGCTACAGGAAGAGAATTGGTGAATTTAGTTCCATATTCAGAGTCTGACGAAGATGAAGAAGAAAATCAAACTCTGCGAGCTGTCAAGAGGCGAGAGCGTTGCCAGGTAGATCGAAAAAACTGGGAATGCACAAAAAATCAAATCAAACGCGAAAAAGGACGAAACAACACGGGAAAAAAAACGGGCGATACATGGATGAAGCGCATACCAAAGGAGAGACGAATAATAAAAGTCCGGTGCAAATGTGATCGAAAAGAGAAAAGCATTTTGCGGTGAACAGATTTTAGAGAAAAACTATATTTCAACGATTTTGGGAATTGACATGGGCTGAAAAAAAATGTTCGTTGATGCTATGGTAAAAATAACCCCACCAAATAGACTTAAGAATCGAAAACAAGTTTCAGAGTCGAGGAGATCCTGCTCATTTGCGTATAATTTGAAAAAAGATGATATCTTATTGAGAGTGTGCCAAACAATGTTTCTTAATACGTTGTCCATTGGAAAATGGAGTGTGCGAAACTGAAAGAAGAAAATTACTAAGCCTTTAAAAAATTCACACAATCCCTCTGGGCCACTACCAGGATTTCAAGTAGATACACCGACTGCAAGACGTCCATTTGCTAAAGAAACCGAGGAACTGAATAATTTTTTTGCCGAGTTGCCAAAGATGGAATAACATTATTGTAGGGCTAATACAAATAAACTTTATCTGTTACCAGAATGGGCATCGAAAAAATCTTTGTACGATTTGTACAGTTCTGAATGTTCAAATAAAGGAACGAAACCTGTCTCTGTCTTCACATTCAATAACACTATGGATATCAAGAATATCTCATTGTTCCAGCCAAAAAAAGATCAATGCGAGCTTTGCTGCAGACACAACCTTGGACATGTTGCTGATGAGGTATATCAACTTCATCTTCACAAGAAGAATGAAGCACGCGACGAGAAACAGATGGACAAGGAAAGTGAGCATTATGTTTTTACTTTAGATCTACAGGCAGTGTTAAACGCACCACGTTGCAATGTATCAAGTCTTTATTATAAAACCAAACTATGCGTTCATAACCTATGCATTAATCAGCTTAACACACAGAAGGGTTTCTGTTGATTGTGGCATGAAGGTGATGGTGGTGTCAATGCCGAAGAGTTTGCAAGCATCGTGAGGCAATTTTTAGTAGATACATTCATTCCACAAATGAAGGACAAAGATAAAAAAATCATAATATATGTATACGGACGGATGTGTCTACCAAAACCGCAATGTTACTATGGCCAATTGTGTATTGAATATTGCAATCAACAGTGAAATTACTATTGAGCAGAAGTATCTAGAGGTTGGCCACACAAAAATGGAAGCAGATTCCATGCATGCTCAAATTGAACGAAAACTCAAGAACAAGGTTATCTATGTACCTGCAGAATATGCTCAAATTTGCGAAAGCGCCCGAAAACACCCAGAACCATTCCACGTGGAGTATTTGAATTACACTTTTTGTAAATCGTTTGGGTCCATTTCTTTTTATAAGTCAGTAAGACCAGGAAAGAAAAAATGAGATCCCAAGGTTACTGATCTTCGGGCATTACAATATACACCTTCAGGAGAGATATTCTACAAATTGAGTTTTACAGATGATTGGCAACTGCTCCCGCAACGTAGAAATATGAAAATTGAAGCCATCGAATTCCGAGAGTTACGTTACCAAACTTGTACACTGAATGACGTAAAATTAAAAAAAGAAAATTTCAAGATCTGCAAGATTTGTTAAATATTATGCCAGAGGATTATCATGCTTTTTATAGAAATTTACCCTTGTAACAGGGTGATTGAGCGGGTTCAAGGCAATAGAAAAAAGTGTCGTACGGCTCCGATTTGAAAAGATTTATATTTCGTGGCGAGTAAAGAAATACAAGCTTAAAAAAATAACACCATAAAAAAATGAACTAATGGCATACTTCGACAATTTGATTTCACAAAACTGATAACAGAAGATCACTCACCTAACACCAGGCAAATATCGCATTTATAGATTTATCTAGTAATTTATATTTCAACCAAATGGCTGTTAGCAGCATTCAATTGACAAGCTCACTGAAATTAAATGAAAACGGTCGAAAATTATCTCTTGAGCAAAAAGTAGAGAAACGTATTCGAACATATAAATACCAATTAGGTCTGGCAACGCCATCTAGTAGATGAAACCGATTTTACAAACCCACGATAGATAGATCACTACAACTTGCACCCCAATTTAACAAATTTATTTGGATTTTTTTTCAAATAATTTTGTTCGAAATCATTGATTAGAACCAGACAGTGGAGGATGGTATAATTTTGAGTGGCTGGCATGAAAAGTGCCTCGTTCTTGTAGGAAGTCCAGTCTCTCCAGAACAGAAGTTGCATTACTTACTTTTTTCTTCACTTTGTATGGCCCTTCAGAAAGCAAAAGAAATTTTTTGGTTTCCGATTTAATAGCAAATGATACTGTATTGGCCTTCAATAAGACGATGTCCCCGACATTAAATCCACAAGTATTCATGTCTGGAGATTTTGCCTTCCGACGCACCGCTTTCCCCATCAACGTCTCCTTAGCCAAAATTAACTTTTCCTCGTGGGTCCTTGAAATGTTTTCAATAGGCGGTCCACGCCACTTATCCGGCAACAGACACGTCCCGTTTTTATTGAAGTGTTATTTCGTGGGACAAAACCCTGTAGATTCGTGTACTAAATTATTCAAAAACTCGGAAAATTTGGGTAGTTCGAAAGCCCACCGCGTATGATGTTCGTTACAAAAAGCCCGGCACAAACGACCAAATCACGCATTACCCTTTCGCAGGGATTGGCCTAAGGATGACTCACAGAACTGAAAATGACTTTCACTACTAGGCCTTCCAAAGTTTCGCGCCATCTTCTAGCTGTGAATTGTGTCCCGTGATCACTTAATATTTTTTTTTGGAAGCTACTTCCACGAAATAGTTAGTCTATTAGTTAGTCTATTTAATACCGCTCGAGTGGTTGCCTTTTTCAACGGGTAGAAAGTAACTAACTTGGAAAATACGTCTAGAATTACAAAATATACGTGACACCACCTCGACTCGGAGGAAGAGGGCCATAAAATTCTACCGCAATCAATTCATTTCTCGTATCGGGGACAATTGCTTGAAATTCAGGTTTTGCCATAGAAAAAACCTTTCGTTTTTTGACACAGATCGCAAGATTTCATAACCCGTTTAACGGTTTTGTGCATGTTAGAACACCAAACTTCATTTCGTAGGGCGCGCCAGGTTTTATACGCCCCAAAATGACCCAAATGATCGTGATATCCCCGAGCAAAATCTTCGGTTAACGAGGAAGGAACACACATCAAGTAAAAGTCGTCGTAAGTGAAACGCGTATAAAGTAGACCGTTTTTTTCTAAAAACCTCTCTTGTAACTTAGCATCGAACGGTAGATTTTTTTTGATATCACTCAATTTATTATTCTCCTCCTGAAAACTTTTGATATTTCTTAGCAATTCATGAAACTTTGAAGAAAACTTGATAAGGTTAAAAATTTTGAAGAGGTTTTCCTCAGGCGTTGGTAAGCGCGTAGCTGCTTGCCTCGACAATACGTCAGCGATCACATTTTTACTACTGGAAATATGTACAAGATCGAAATCAAATTCCTGGAGTGCTAATGCATAACGCGCTATCCGCGCCGACAGTAACCGGCATGTTTTTAAATATGTTATGGTCATATTTTCAGTGTAAATGATGAATTTTCGTCCTAATAAAAAATTTCGAAAACGATTGGTGGCCCACACAATTCTGAGAACTTCTTTTTCATTAATATGATATCTAGTTTCGCGTTCTAATAATAACCGAGATGCCCATGCAATTGCATGTCGCTCCCCTCCTAACATTTGGAAGAGCTGAGCTCCCAATCCTTTGTCGCTAGCATCAACCTCTAAACAAAAAAGTTCGCTTTCAATAGGATGGAATAATTCTTCCTTTTCCGTCCACTTCCATTTACAGTTATTCCTAGTAAGAGCAATCAAAGGTTCAGCGATCGCTGAAAAGTTTTCACAAAATACGCGGTCGTAATTTGCGAGACCTAAAAAACTCTGAACCTGTTTTTTATTACGCGAAGGTAAAAAAAAATTAAGAGCTTGTATTCGATTGGGATCTGGTTCGTATCCTATCGGGCTCAGCAGGTAACCCAAAAAATGCATTTTGCGTAAATACTAAATCCAGATGATGCAGGTGTTCTTTAACATTTCTAGACGTGATCAAAATATCGTCCACGAAAATCGTTAAAAAATCCTTAAAATCCGAACCGAATACCTTCGATAAGCATCGAACAAAAACGCTAACACTGGAAGCAAGGCCAAACGGTAAAACACAAAAACAATAAGGGGTACCATTGAATTTGAAACCCGTGTACTTCTTTGAATTTTCTGATAATGGAATTTGGTAATAACCGCACGTGAAATCAATGGATGACATAACTGAAAAAGGCCTCATCGAAACCATAACTTACTCAATGGGTGGCGGAGTATCATGCTCGTTTTGTATTCTTCCATTGAGATATCGCGCATCTAAACACAATCGTACAGAATTGTCTTTTTTTAATGCCGCCATTAGTGGGGATATATAGGGGGTTGGCATTTTGCATTTTATACCCCATTCCTCCAGAATATCTAGTTGATTTTGAATAGCTGCTCTGTGGGCCAAAGCAATAGGGTATTCCTTCATACAGAATTCACGGTCGTCTGGCATAACTATTTCATAGCAGTACTCATTTGTAAGACCTGGACGATTCTAAAATACATTCGCATGTTTGTTAAATAACGGAATTAAAGTTGCCTTTTCCTCAACGGATAAATCCTTATTAATTTCAAATTCTATGTTGAATGTTTTTTTGTCGCACTCTTCATAATTTTTTGTGAGGCAAAAAATCTTTCTACTCGCAATTGCGACCAAATTGATAGATTCATCAAATCCATTCTCATGAAAAAATTCAACCTCAGGGATTTCCATCCATGAATCCTGAATCTTCATCAAAATATAATTATTTTCCAGATCGATTTTCGCTGAGAGTTTCCGTAACAAATCTACACTTAAAATCAAAGGACAGCTCAATTCCGGTATAACTAAAAATTCAAACGCGTACGATTTCTTAAGAATCGAAAACGTTGAAAATACTTGTTTTTTGACCCGTCGCTGTTTTGCTTTGATCGCTCCCACTACTTTCATTGAGGAGCAGTGAAAAGTCGGAATTTCATCCCAAAATGGCGCCAATTGATTCCAAACATCCCCGTTTATACAACAAATCATACTGCTGGTATCGAGTAGGGCTGGGAAATAGAATCCATTTAGCTCGATTTGGATCTTAGGGGAACGGGATTCAGATCTCACATGTTCTAAATCGCATTCCTCCAGCAAATCTTGTTTTACATTTCTCAAACATGTTTCGGACCTATATGTATCTGTCCCCACGTCCAGTCCTAATCGTGGGGAGAGATCTCGTTTCCCAATACTGTACTATTATCATTAACCTCAAGAACCCTGACTTTCGCATTCGTGTCAACATTTCTCGAAAAATCCCGATCGCGCCTAAAATTATTTCCGTTGGCATTATCCGCAGCTTTTGACTACATTGGCGATGATCGAAAATAATTTGACTTTGAAAGCTGAATTTGTGAACTTTTAGTTTGTTCGTCTACTCGAAAATAATAGTCGGCTTGTCTTAAAGGATCCATTGCATCAGCTAAAGCTCGTGTACCAACAAGCACTGACGAGATATTAGGTGAAAAACTACGTGCAATCGTTTTTATTAACAAATGTTCTGGATCAGGTGGTACCAAATGCTTAGCCATTGCAACATGTTTCATGAAATGTTGTACCAAAGAGCCTTCGGTGAATCTAGAGGATTGTAATTTGAGTCTCACTTTCAACTGAATTGTTTCTGACCAAAATTGCTCTGTGAAAGCTATTCTGAATGTTTCAAAATTTGGGAAAGTGTCTAAATAGGCGTGACTCCATAAAAACGCTTCTCCTTTGAATTGATTAGCAATAATGAATCTGGAATTTTGAAAATTTGTGTTTTCTGATTGCAAAAATAAGTCTATTTGTTGTAAAAAATCTATGGGGTGTATATTTCTATTGTCAAAAAATGGAAGCCTTTTGAATGCTTCTGATATCTGACTTGCAAAATTGTTATTTATTTGCGTGGTAGGTGAGTGATTTACATTTCTCACTGTTTCTAATAACTTACTGAATAGACTAACAAGTTGATTTTCATTATATAATGTTTGACTTTGGTTGATATTTGAGTTCTCAAATCCTGGGAAATTCGGCATATTGGGTCTTGGATTTTGTACCCCTAGTGCATATGGGGGTGGTGGCCTACTGATATTTGGGGTGATCTGATGTCCAAAAACACCCCTTCGATTTGTTTGTTGTGGTGACAATATATTTGAAAAAACTTGCGTATTACGTTCCTCGACATTGCTTTGAAAATTACTGGCTACTCCGGGAGTATGAAATGAAGATCGCCTACCTTGACAATTATTGTAGTTTGGTATTGGCGTCACCGTGGGCTGAGTTGGATTTTTGCCAGGATATTCCGAATTTTTAACATGGTTTTCCGGTATGTGTCCGGTTGCCTTTTCCTTTGGAATTGCTCCGGTGGCTGGTCTGTTCCTCAAGTTGTATCCGCTGTCCTTCCCAAGTGGAGTCTGATCCAGAACCATTGTTTTTTCTGTTTTTTTCTATTGCCACACGTCTGGGCGCCAAGATGTAACAGGGTGATTGAGCGGGTTCAAGGCAATAGAAAAAAGTGTCGTACGGCTCCGATTTGAAAAGATTCATATTTCGTGGCGAGTAAAGAAATACAAGCTGAAAAAAATAACTCCATAAAAAAAATTACCTAATGGCATACTTCGTCAATTTGATTTCACAAAACTGATAACAGAAGATCACTCACCTAACACCAGGCAAATATCGCAATTATAGATTTATCTAGTAATTTATATTTCAACCAAATGGCTGTTAGCAGCATTCAATTGACAAGCTCACTGAAATTAAATGAAAACGGTCGAAAATAATCTCTTGAGCAAAAAGTAGAGAAACGTATTCGAACATATAAATACCAATTAGGCCTGGCAACGCCATCTAGTAGATGAAACCGATTTTACAAACCCACGATAGATAGATCACTACACCTTTTGATTAACATTGTTAATTTTTGGATTCGTTTTTGTACTAATTACCTACAGCAATAAAAAAAAAATATGTTCTGATTCAGATTCTGTTGTTTCTCTAATACTATGAGGAAGTCTACACAAGTTCGAAAACCTGCTAACTCCCTTTCCGGAAATTTGCCAAGTTCGGATACCTGGTAAGTAATCTATTCAATAAATAATTTCAAAACTCAAATAGTACTCGACATCTGCTGAATACCATAGCAGTTTGAGTCAAATCATCTATCAAACTTATTTTTCTCCTTTGCATATTTGGAGTAGCGAGCAAATAGGGACGTTTTCACTGCGCCCTGAAATAAACTCTATTTGTGAGATAGGAGTTCTGCGAACTAAGCCATCGATATGTTCTTCCTCGTATCCAACAATTTTTAAGTTTTTTCAGGAGAAAATGTTGATATTCTGCGTAAAGATCTGAGAAATCGAGTGCATAATGTTTTTAGTGATCACACTATTTGTCGTCAGGACATTTGCAATACTGTTGGAGATATCACAAACAATCAAATACCCCATTTGAAATCTACAACGATATATAACCACCTTCATGGTAAGAAGAACTGGCAGATAAAAACATTTTTTTAATTTTGGTTACTTGAAATCTTTCTACGATTTTTGTAAATCAATTTTATAATAAAAAAATGTATGTGTATATGATAAGAATTACCCTGTATACCTATGAACTATTTACTGTTTTTTAGGAGCACTTGATTTACTTGTGAGTAAAGCACTCTTATTAATTGAAAATGAGAATAATAACCGAGCAGAGCGACTAACGAATATCGTCTCAAGATTAAATCAAGGCAAAATACTCAATCTTATTCAAAGAGGATCTTATCAAAGAAGAGTACATTTGGCAGGACTGATATACAATGAAATGGCAAAGTTGCATTCCACATCTCACAAAGGTGTTGTTGGATGCAGCCCAGGAAAATATTTCAAGGAATTTATGCAAAAGAATGAAAATGGTCAAATCAAAAGCTTGTAAACGTCTGTTTTCAAGTGAGGAAGATGGCCACCAACAAAAGAAGAGGATATTCCATGAAATTAATGGAGACTATGGTCCAAATGCTGAGGAGCCTGAGCCAAATGAAGAAAGAATTCAACAAAAAGTTGATGACGTTTTGAATATGTTGCAGGTATAGTAGTGTAATTCATTTTCATTTTTCCGACATTTTATCGTAACTTTGTTGATAAGGTTAGTGAAGAGGAAAGAAATCGAATACAAGTGGAGTCAGTTGGGCAATTTGGAAATCAGGTGTTTGAATGCGAAAGGAAAAATCGATTAACATCTTCGATGTTTGGACGAGTGATTGAAAGAATATCTCATACCTCATATCATAACCTTGTGAAAGCCTGCTTGAAAAACAATACTTTCTGGTCAGAACCCACAGAATATGGAATTTTAAAGAAAAAGTAGCTGTAGGATTATTCGAGAAGAAAATGCACATGAGGGAGGTGGATTCTGGATTTTTGATCGATTTATTTAATGGTTACCTGGGTGCATCTCCTGATGATGAGTCATGGACTAAAAAAAAATGTCAATATTTGAGGCATTATTCTTTATTGGTGTAAGATAATCGGAGACGACGCCTTGATTGAAGTGAAATGTCTTTACTCGGCTACAAAGCAGGTTCGAAACCCTCCAACATGAGTAATATAATTGACAAAATGAAGAGTATAGTTTTTCTGGAAAAATACAATAATGGCATCAGATTAAAAAGGAATCACTCATACTACTATCAGGTAAAATTAGAAATATATTTTAAACAATGAATTATATGTTTTATTTCTTTTTTAGGTACAAGGACAACTTAACATCACAATGAGGGCAAAGTGCTACTTCGTTGTTTATGTGGATGAAAATATCGATTTATTCATAGAAGAAATTGAAAGAGATGTCACATTTTTGAATGAGAAAATGCTTTCTAAATTATCAAGATTTTGCGAAGAATATATTGCACCCGAACTAGTGAGAAATAATTTAGGCAAAGGAAAGAGATGTGTTGATCCTCCTTATAAAAACCGCTACTCAAGAATATGAATTGAGAAAAGCTAAAGACATTGAAAGAAAGGTAATTCACTTCAATACGCAAAACTCTGCATATTTTGTGTATGGTTCTGAACATATACCAATAGTAATTTCACAAAAATTCATGGGGATCCTTGAAGACTGGCTTTAAATCAAATATTCAAAAAATGAACAATTTGTTCAGGCCAGCCTCAACTCACCTACACTGTAGGTTGACGGACTAACACCTATTAGAAAACAACTACTCCGCTGGCTAATACCACGAAGGGCATTGAATTACATCCAACAGGTGTCAGTGCGGAATTCTTCACAGAAGAAATTCCACATATGCTCGTGGCGATACAACTACCAGAATTGATTTTCAATTACTGGGACGGGACACACTTGCAGACCGGTTTCGGGCTATTTGGCCCCTCATCAGTGCAAGGCAGTGCCATCATCAACATTAAGTCGATGACTTCCCATAATTGAAAATCATACTCGAGCAGAGTATCTTCCCTAGACCTAGGCTGATACAAACAACTAGCAAAATAGCCGTTGCTGCGCCATCTGCCCGTAGACTAGGTACTAACCAAGAGCATATCCGCATGGCCCCAATTCCTTGTACAAGGAAAATACGAATTTCACAAAAATTCATGGGGATGCTTGAAGACTGGCTTTAAATCAAATATTCAAAAAATGAACAATTTGTTCAGGCCAGCCTCAACTCACCTACACTGTAGGTTGACGGACTAACACCTATTAGAAAACAACTACTCCCCTGGCTAATACCACGAAGGGCATTGAATTACATCCAACAGGTGTCAGTGCGGAATTCTTCACAGAAGAAATTCCACATATGCTCGTGGCGATGCAACTACCAGAATTGATTTTCAATAACTGGGACGGGACACACTTGCAGACCGGTTTCGGGCTATTTGGCCCCTCATCAGTGCAAGGCAGTGCCATCATCAACATTAAGTCGATGACTTCCCATAATTGAAAATCATACTCGAGCAGAGTATCTTCCCTAGACCTAGGCCGATACAAACAACTAGCAAAATAGCCGTTGCTGCGCCATCTGCCCGTAGACTAGGTACTAACCAAGAGCATATCCGCATGGCCCCAATTCGGGCGGATATGCTCTTGGTTAGTACCTAGTCTACGGGCAGATGGCGCAGCAACGGCTATTTTGCTAGTTGTTTGTATCAGCCTAGGTCTAGGGAAGATACTCTGCTCGAGTATGATTTTCAATTATGGGAAGTCATCGACTTAATGTTGATGATGGCACTGCCTTGCACTGATGAGGGGCCAAATAGCCCGAAACCGGTCTGCAAGTGTGTCCCGTCCCAGTAATTGAAAATCAATTCTGGTAGTTGTATCGCCACGAGCATATGTGGAATTTCTTCTGTGAAGAATTCCGCACTGACACCTGTTGGATGTAATTCAATGCCCTTCGTGGTATTAGCCAGGGGAGTAGTTGTTTTCTAATAGGTGTTAGTCCGTCAACCTACAGTGTAGGTGAGTTGAGGCTGGCCTGAACAAATTGTTCATTTTTTGAATACCAATAGAATATTTTCAAAATTGCATATGATCGAATTACCTGAAAAGAGGGAAATATTTATGTCCAAACTATATATTTCCTATTATTGTATGTAATCGGAACTAAAATCGACCTGTTAAAGAATTTTTGAAAACATTTCTGCTTTAGGAAATAAATAGTTTGTTCATGAATTCAGCCACTGTTTTTTATACTTATACATCATTTGTAACTTTCTGAGAGGTATGTGTATATTTCATATATATACAAATTTCACTAAATCCCTTAACTATAATTGATTTCATGAATATCTCAAAATCACGCTTCATGACTTAGTAACTTCTGCTTGTAAAAGTATTGAATTTTGACAAAAAATTCATAATCTTCAATCCCAAAAACTCCTCGGTACCAATCAGATTAGAATCCGACTGATTCACAAAACTCATCCGCCATCTTGAATTTTAAATTAACTGAAAACTCCACCTTCGAAATCTACATACCAAGAGTAAAGTCGGACAACACTAAAAATCACAAGTCATTTGCATCTATTTTCAGATATTAGATGTTCAGATGTTAGACTATAATAAACAAATAAGTTCCCAGATGCATGGATATGGATAATTACTTTTTATCACATTCACCAGTAAATATTAAATTTTTTTCACATTAAATGCCACTATATGTTATAGTTTCTATTGAAAAAAAAGGACAAAGACAAAACTGAATACACACAATTACGTTTTATATATTATCTGGCTCACCCAATACAATACGAACTACGACTACTCCCTTTCGAAGTGGTCCTCCCTAGCGCCACCTATGAGAAAATAGCCACATTACGTATGGAGCGATTCTCGGCTAAATTTCCACGTGTTTATGATAGATATTTAATTCCCAAAAGATACAAAAATACATCATTTACATACATGTCTCATATTTTTCAACCTATAATACGTATCTACTGCCTGAGGCTCAGGGAAGATGGCTAGTTGTCTAAATATTTTTAATAATACAGTAATTAATATCGCATATTCGATCCAAAAAAACTCGTTTAGACTATAGTAACTGTTGTGGTGTAATATATTTTTTAATTCAACTTTAAATTTTGTTGATGATAAAGATCTGATTGGCAAAGGAAGGTGATTGTATATTTTGATTCCCATATACAGAAGCCCCATGCGAGTTCTATTGTATTTATAATTAGGAAGAATTATTGGTTGATCTCTGGTTGGATATGGATGTATATCTGCAGGACGCAACATACAGCCTCTATCTTGTGAATCAGGAGTGAGACTTTGAATATGTATAAATTAAAAAGTGTGAATATTTTGTGATTCACGAAGTAATCTCGACATGATTCTCGGCGGTATAAACCAAATATTGTTCGTATTGCTCGATTTTGTATAATGAAGGTAGAATTCGAGTCAACAGAAGAACCCCAAAATTCAATACCAAATTGCAGGAGACTGTGAAAGTAAGCGCAGTATACGGTCATTGCTACTTCCACATTTGTATTCACTCTGATGGTTCTGATGGCAAAAATAGCTCTGCTCAACTTTTTGTTCAATTGTGTGATATGTTCAGACCAGGTGAGATTACTGTTGATATAAAGTCCTAAAAATTTTGAAGTACTTGAGGTGTTTATCGTCTTCTCATTCACCCTCATCTCAAAATTTTGGTTTGTTTTGTACGGGTTGAATAATATGCTCTGCGTTTTACTGACATTCAAAAAAAGTTTGTTTGTTGTGAACCAGTTCATAACACCATTCACTGTTCTTTGTGATAGGTGGAATAATGATTGAATATCAGAATCATGTATGATTATGCTGGTATCATCGGCAAAAAAAGAAAAGGATATGTTCGGAAAATTACATACGATATCATTGATATAAATGAGAAATAACGTAGGGCCAAGTATGGAGCCCTGTGGAACCCCCCTATTAACATCGGCTTGACATGTTGAATGTTTTTTATAATGCATGAACGAAATGAAGTTTAGTTCAAAAGACTCATTTATTATGGACTTTTTGAAGCCTACATTTGGCAGGGTGATTCGTCATAAGGTGATGACGGTGATGAGAACTCTTGGTTCCATTCTGAAACAAATACTTGAAAAAATTACAAATGTTTGAAAATCAATATTTTTTTTTGTAGAAATGATTCGAGTCTCAAATTTTTTCATCATCAATTCCAATAATCCTTTATCCTTCGGTATACCAAATCCCGTTTCGGCCAGTTGTCATTTAAACGAGTCTTTTTTGCTCAAAGTTGATGCTGCTCTGAGCATTATTGTCATTTCCCCTCCTAATAACTAGAAGAATGGTAAGGGCCGGTCTTTTCACTTATAGATAAGGTCTCTGATAACTATCCATCACATAAACTACACAGGAATACATATTGATATCTGACAGATAAGTTATCAAGGACTTCATCTATAAGTGAAAAGATCAGCCCTAAGTGATGTATATATTTCCATTGCAAACATATCAAACGAATATTTGGAATAATATATGACATTTATGATCAATGGATATATCTGGGATTGGCACGATCGAAGGCAAGGCCTCGTTATTATTTAACTGACAAAAATTTCAACTTTTACGTATTCGTAGGAGGTCAGCTGGTTACGAAAAAGCCCATCACAGCCTAGTTGAAGTTATACTGTTCAGTAATTTGAGAAATATCTTGCTGATATTTTTGTCCAAATCATGTTATGAAAGCTCGGTAAGGGGTAAACTGATGAATTCAACCAAAGAACGGGGATGAACGAGCCAATTGAGTTTTTTTTTCAATCATTAGAGCCCATTAATAGTCGACATACCTGAAGAGAATTTAAAAATGGTGGCAAAATCTATTTGATCTATAGATTGTCCGCAGGTGGGGTCCGGCAACGAATCTTCTATTGACGCTTTTGGTTTTAATGTCTAGTCGCTTATAAACACGCTCACTAATTCTGAAATATCACAGACAAGTCAGCGTCATCACCTCTCTCCCTGTAAACATTTTCAGAATTGTTTCTCACCTGAATTTTCATAGATCGTTCTGCCTTTTTCAGTTTCATCGCGGTTGGCAAGACGAGTACCGTTTTCCCACCCATGTTTAGAGCTTGAAGATATGCAAAATAAATGTTTTCCAGATGGAGGTTTGTCCGAAGCCTAGAACCATTAAAAATTCCAAGAAGCTAAGTTCAATAATTTTTTCTCGGTTCACATTAGTTGAGCATTATACGGTTTTTCTAGTGAACCTACCAAATATGTAAATACGTCATAAAACACTAGGCAAGATATGTTCCACCCTGTCAATAACAGGGTAATGCCATCACGGGTTAACTTTCCGGTTGAATAACCTTATGGGTAGGCTCTCCTAACTGAAGTCTGTCACATTCAGAAGTGTGGAAAAAAATATGAGTGTGAACTCAGCGCCATCTCGTGGTGGATTGACGAAGCATTGGATCTGGTGGAAGTGGCCGGCGTAGGCCTGATCTGCAAAAAGTGCGAGATTCACGAGGAACGTCTGGTAACCGAAGTTTTCCGCCATTACACTCGTGTGATGTTGTAATTCATTTTCATATACATACATATATACACATATGTTACATATATATATATATATATATATATATATATATATATGTAACATATGTGTATATATGTATGTATATGAAAATGAATTATTATACTAATACAAATGAATGCAGACAAACAATTCACCGCGATTCTGGAACTGTTGACCGATGAGGTAAACATACCGGTTATTTAGAAAAGTTTCAGCTGAAGCTCTCAAGACGAACCAAGTTCATGATCATATATGTATAGTAAATCGTGGATTCCAACTATACCTCAGTGAGATTATGTCCTGGCTGTTGATGTTTAAGTGTGAAGTGCAAGAAAAGTAATAGTTAATTCGACTAATAAAAAACAAAAACATGATACTAATGATAAGTGAATAACAAAAACCCATACGGAAAATATTGATTTTGTCGAAAATTGGAAAAATGACTGCTGCAACATATCGAAAATATCAGTAATTTGAATAATGTGAGAAGAGAACTACTCCCCTGGCAGATACAAGGGTGAGTTTCAGATCAAATGTGACAGATAGATGTAAGGGTGGGTATCCTTACTGATATTTATTTCTTATTTCCTGCATGAATTTGTCGTGACACATCATATATGCAACATCTATCGAAATGGACATATATGTAAAAATGTTTACTTTTCTCACGTTGGTAATTTGACAAAGTGTTTTTTCTTTGACAAAATGCTTATTTGTATGTATCAATTAACATTCGCCAATAATAATAATAATAATGATCAGATTAGAGGATATTTGCGAAACGGAGGTCACTGTATTCTCAAAGAACTGAGTCCTATGCAACATATTAAATACCTATTTTTTCATTAAACCCGTTCAGACATGACACCACGGTACACCAATGATATACTACCAATGATATGATATACAGGAATTATCTAACTGACAATTCAACATCAAATTTTTTCAATTACCAAAATAATTGTTGCTGTTTTTATTTTCATTTACTTTCAACAGAGGAACACCTGCATTACAGTCAGTTTGCAAAGGTGATTGATCATTATGTGTGAAGACTTATTTTTCTTTCCTTCGAAATCACTCAATGAAGTGTTTTCTGTAATACTCAAAGGATGTTATCTCCTTTTTGTTACTAATCATTGTAACATTAATAAATGACGATACGAATGTTTTAACGATTACTAGAGATACCATGCAAGTAACCAACTAGGTGCAATTCTAATGAGACCGGAATACCCTGATAACGGTCGAAAATGATCTCTTGAGCGAAAAGTAGAGAAACGTATTCGAACATATAAATACCAATTAGGCCTGGCAACGCCATCTAGTAGATGAAACCGATTTTACAAACCCACGATAGATAGATCACTACATCCTTTGATTAACATTGTTAATTTTTGGATTCGTTTTTGTACTAATTACCTACAGCAATAAACAAAAAAAATATGTTCTGATTCAGATTCTGTTGTTTCTCTAATACTATGAGGAAGTTTACACAAGTTCGAAAACCTGCTAACTCCCTTTCCGGAAATTTGCCAAGTTCGGATACCTGGTAAGTAATCTATTCAATAAATAATTTCAAAACTCAAATAGTACTCGACATCTGCTGAATACCATAGCAGTTTAAGTCAAATCATGTATCAAATTTATTTTTCTCCTTTGCATATTTGGAGTAGCGAGCAAATAGGGACGTTTTCACTGCGCCCTGAAATAAACTCTATTTGTGAGATAGGAGGTCTGCGAACTAAGCCATCGATATGTTCTTCCTGGTATCCAACAATTTTTAAAATTTTTCAGGAGAAAATGTTGATATTCTGCGTAAAGATCTGAGTAATGGAGTGCATAATGTTTTTGGTGATCACACTATTTGTCGTCAAGACATTTGCAATACTGTTGGAGATATCACAAACAATCAAATACCCCATTTGAAATCTACAACAATATATAACCACCTTCATGGTAAGAAGAACTGGCAGATAAAAACATTTTTTTTTATTTTGGTTACTTGAAATCTTTCTACGATTTTGGTAAATCAATTATATAATAAAAAAATGTATGTGTATATGATAAGAATCACCCTGTATACCTATGAACTATTTACTGTTTTTTAGGAGCACTTGATTTACTTGTGAGTAAAGCACTCTTATTAATTGAAAATGAGAATAATAACCGAGCAGAGCGACTAACGAATATCGTCTCAAGATTCAATCAAGGCAAAATACTTAATCTTATTCAAAGGGAATCTTATCAAAGAAGAGTACAATTGGCAGGACTGATATACAATGAAATGGCAAAGTGGCATTCCACATCTTACAAAGGTGTTGTTGAATGCAGCCCAGGAAAATATTTCAAGGGATTTATGCAAAAGAATGAAAATAGTCGAATCAAAAGCTTGTAAACGTCTGTTTTCAAGTGAGGAAGATGGCCAGCAACAAAAGAAGAGGATATCCCATGAAATTAATGGAGACTATGGTCCAAATGCTGAGGAGCCTGAGCCAAATGAAGAAAGAATCCAACAAAAAGTTGATGACGTTTTGAATATGTTGCAGGTATAGTAGTGTAATTCATTTTAATTTTTCCGACATTTTATCGTAACTTTGTTGATAAGGTTAGTGAAGAGGAAAGAAATCGAATACAAGTGGAGTCAGTTGGGCAATTTGGAAATCAGGTGTTTGAATGCGAAAGGAAAAATCGATTAACATCTTCGATGTTTGGACGAGTGATTGAAAGAATATCTCATACCTCATATCATAACCTTGTGAAAGCCTGCTTGAAAAACAATACTTTCTGGTCAGAACCCACAGAATATGGAATTTTGAAAGAAAAAGTAGCTGTAGGATTATTCGAGAAGAAAATGCACATGAGGGAGGTGGATTCTGGATTTTTGATCGATTTATTTAATGGGTACCTGGGTGCATCTCCTGATGATGAGTCATGGACTAAAAAAAAATGTCAATATTTGAGGCATTATTCTTTATTGGTGTAAGATTAATCGGAGACGACGCCTTGATTGAAGTGAAATGTCTTTACTCGGCTACAAAATTAGGTTCAAAACCCTCCAACATGAGTGATATAATTGACAAAATGAAGAGTATAGTTTTTCTGGAAGAATACAATAATGGCATCAGATTAAAAAGGAATCACTCATACTACTATCAGGTAAAATTAGAAATATATTTTAAACAATGAATTATATGTTTTATTTCTTTTTTAGGCACAAGGACAACTTAACATCACAATGAGGGCAAAGTGCTACTTCGTTGTTTATGTGGATGAATATATCGATTTATTCATAGAAGAAATTGAAAGAGATGTCACATTTTTGAATGAGAAAATGCTTTCTAAATTATCAAGATTTTGCAAAGAATGTATTGCACCCGAACTAGTGAGAAATAATTCAGGCAAAGGAAAGAGATGTGTTGATCCTCCTTATAAAAACCGCTTCTCACGAATATGAAGTGAGAAAAGCTAAAGACATTGAAAGAAAGGTAAATGTATTTAATATAGGTCTTATAAATATAAATTCATTAATATATTCTATCCTGCAGAATTGAAGAAAGCCCCACTGAATCCTCTCATCCTAGATTACAAATAAACAAAAGTGATACATAGGTGAATTTTATAATACTCATAAATAAATTCTTGTACACCTATGTAATTTTCGTAGGTCCCTTAATGAGATAATTTGTTGATTGACTAATTCTGCTATTCTATTCGATAGAAATAGAACCCAAGATGGATAGATGGAAAAATATTCAGTTCACCATCCTTATATTGCATAAGGTATGTCAGACAGTTATATACACATGTGTTTTTATTTTTTCCTATTCATTATTGCTCATCATTATGAATCCAGCAATACCTAGGATTATATCAAGCGACAGTAGTCTTTGTTTCACTTTTTGAACATGAGAAACTTCTGCTAATTTTTGCTGCTGCTTCATGTAAGTCTGTCGCAGTTAGTATTGCTGGATTCGTAATTATGCGTACTAATCAACTATAGAGAACTATTCCAGGTGTCCCATTTAAAAAAAAATCACTCCAATACGCAAAACTCTGCATATTTTGTGTATGGTTCTGAACATATACCAAAAAAATATTTTCAAAATTGCATATGATCGAATTACCTGAAAGGAGGGAAATATTTATGTCCAAACTATATATTTCCTATTATTGTATGTTATCGAAACTAAAATCGACCTGTTCAAGAATTTTTGAAAACATTTCTGCTTTGGGAAATAAATATTTTGTTAATGAATTCAGCCACTGTTTTTTATACTTATACATCATTTGTAACTTTCTGAGAGGTGTGTGTATATTTCATATATATACAAATTTCACTAAATCCCTTAACTATAATTGAATTCATGAATATCTCAAAATCACGCTTCATGACATAGTACCTTCTGCTTGTGAAAGTATTGAATCTTGACAAAAAATTCATAATCTTCAATCCCAAAAACTCCTCGGTACCAATCAGATTAGAATCCGACTGATTCACAAAACTCATCCGCCATCTTGAATTTTAAATTAACTGAAAACTCCACTTTCGAAATCTACATACCAAGAGTAAAGTCGGACAACACTGAAAATCACAAGTCATTTGCATCTATTTTCAGATATTTTCAATGTTAGACTATAATAAACAAATAAGTTCCCAGATGCATGGATATGGATAATCACTTTTTATCACATTCACCAGTAAATAATAAATTTTTTTCACATTAAATGCCACTATATGTTATAGTTTCTATTGAAAAAAAAGGACAAAGACAAAACTGAATCACAATTACGTTTTATATATTATCTGGCTCACCCAATACAATACGAACTACGACTACTCCCTTTCGAAGTGGTCCTTCCTAGCGCCACCTATGAGAGAATAGCCACATTACGTATGGAGCGATTCTCGGCTGAATTTCCACGTGTTTATGATAGATATTTAATTCCCAAATGATACAAAAATACATCATTTACATACATGTCTCATATTTTTCAACCTATAATACGTATCTACTGCCTGAGGCTCAGGGAAGATGGCTAGTTGTCTAAATATTTTTAATAATACAGTAATTAATATCGCATATTCGATCCAAAAAAACTCGTTTAGACGATAGTAACTGTTGTGGTGTAATATATTTTTTAGTTCAACTTTAAATTTTGTTGATGATAAAGATCTGATTGGCAAAGGAAGGTGATTGTATATTTTGATTCCCATATACAGAGGCCCCATGCGAGTTCTATTGTATTTATAATTAGGAAGAATTATTGGTTGATCTCTGGTTGGATATGGATGTATATCTGCAGGACGCAACATACAGCCTCTATCTCGTGAATCAGGAGTGAGACTTTGAATATGTATAAAATAAAAAGTGTGAATATTTTGTGATTCACGGAGTAATCTCGACATGATTCTCGGCGGTATAAACCAAATATTGTTCGTATTGCTCGTTTTTGTATAATGAAGGTAGAATTCGAGTCAACAGAAGAACCCCAGAATTCAATACCAAATTGCAGAAGACTGTGAAAGTAATCATAGTATGCGGTCATTGCTACTTCCACATTTGTATTCACTCTGATGGTTCTGATGGCAAAAATAGCTCTGCTCAACTTTTTGTTCAATTGTGAGATATGTTCAGACCAGGTGAGATTACTGTTGATATAAAGTCCTAATAATTTTGAATTACTTGAGGTGTTTATCGTCTTCTCATTCACCCTCATCTCAAAATTTTGGTTTGTTTTGTACGGGTTGAATAAAATGCTCTGCGTTTTACTGACATTCAAAAAAAGTTTGTTTGTTGTGAACCAGTTCATAACACCATTCACTGTTCTTTGTGATAGGTGGAATAATGATTGAATATCAGAATCATGTATGATTATGTTGGTATCATCGGCAAAAAAAGAAAAGGATATGTTTGGAAAATTACATACGATATCATTGATATAAATGAGAAATGACTTAGGGCCAAGTATGGAGCCCTGTGGAACCCCCCTATTAACATCGGCTTGACATGTTGAATATTTCTTATAATGCATGAACGAAATGAAGTTTAGTTCAAAAGACTCATTCATTATGGACTTTTTGAAGCCTACATTTGGCAGGGTGATTCGTCATAAGGTGATGACGGTGATGAGAACTCTTGGTTCCATTCTGAAACAAATACTTGAAAAAATTACAAATGTTTGAAAATCAAAATTTTTTTTTTGTAGAAATAATTCGAGTCTCAAATTTTTTCATCACCAATTCCAATAATCCTTTATCCTTCGGTGTACCAAATCCCGTTTCAGCCAGTTGTCATTTGAACGAGTCTTTTTTGCTTAAAGTTGATGCTGCTCTGAGCATTATTGTCAATTCCCCTCCTAATAACTAGAAGAATTGTAAGGGCCGGTCTTTTCACTTATAGATAAGGTCTCTGATAACTATCCATCACATAAACTACACAGGAATACATATTGATATCTGACAGATAAGTTATCAAGGACTTTATCTATAAGTGAAAAGATCAGCCCTAAATGATGTATATATTTCCATTGCAAACATATCAAACGAATATTTGGAATAATATATGACATTTATGATCAATAGATATATCTGGGATTGGCACGATCGAAGGCAAGGCCTCGTTATTATTTAACTGACAAAAATTTCAACTTTTACGTATTCGTAGGAGGTCAGCTGGTTACGAAAAAGCCCATCACAGCCTAGTTGAAGTTATACTGTTCAGTAATTTGAGAAATATCTTGCTGATATTTTTGTCCAAATCATGTTATGAAAGCTCGGTAAGGGGTAAACTGATGAATTCAACCAAAGAACGGGGATGAACGAGCCAATTGAGTTTTTTTTTTCAATCATTAGAGCCCATTAATAGTCGACATACCTTAAGAGAATTTAAAAATGGTGGCAAAATCTATTTGATCTATAGATTGTCCGCAGGTGGGGTCCGGCAACGAATCTTCTATTGACGCTTTTGGTTTTAATGTCTAGTCGCTTATAAACACGCTCACTTATTCTGAAATATCACAGACAAGTCAGCGTCATCACCTCTCTCCCTGTAAACATTTTCAGAATTGTTTCTCACCTGAATTTTCATAGATCGTTCTGCCTTTTTCAGTTTCATCGCGGTTGGCAAGACGAGTACCGTTTTCCCACCCATGTTTAGAGCTTGAAGATATGCAAAACATATGTTTTTCAGATGGAGGTTTGTCCGAAGCCTAGAACCATTAAAAATTCCAAGAAGCTAAGTTCAATAATTTTTTCTCGGTTCACATTAGTTGAGCATTATACGGTTTTTCTAGTGAACTTACCAAATATGTGAATACGTGATAAAACACTAGGCAAGATATATTCCACCCTGTCAATAATAGGGTAATGCCATCACGGGTTAACTTTCCGGTTGAATAACCTTATGGGTAGGCATAAGGACGAAGCATTGGCTCTGGTGGAAGTGGCCGGCGTAGGCCTAATCTGCAACAAAGTGCGAGATTCACGAGGAACGTCTGGTAACCGAAGTTTTCCGCTATTACACTCGTGTGATGTTGTCACTTTTGTTGACATATATATATATATATATATATATATATATATATGTCAACAAAAGTGACAACATCACACATATGTAACATATGTGTATATATGTATGTATATGAAAATGAATTATTTTACTAATACAAATGAATGCACATGAACATACCGGTTATTTAGAAAAGACGGAGGTCACTGTATTCTCAAAGAACTGAGTCCTATGCAACATATTAAATACCTACTTTTTCATTAAACCCGTTCAGACATGACACCACGGTATACCAATGATATTCTTCATCCAGGAATTATCTAACTGACAATTCAACATCAAATTTTTTCAATTACCAAAATAATAGTTGCTGTTTTTATTTTCATTTACTTTCAACAGAGGAACACCTGCATTACAGTCAGTTTGCAAAGGTGATTGATCATTATGTGTGAGGACTTATTTTTATTTCCTTCGAAATCACTCAATGAAGTGTTTTCTGTAATACCCAAAGGATGTTATCTCCTTTTTGTTACTAATCATTGTAACATTAATAAATGACGATACGAATGTTTTAACGATTACTAGAGATACCATGCAAGTAACCAACTAGGTGCAATTCTAATGAGACCGGAATACCCTGATCTCATTGAATATACCTGAATCTCAGTACAAACTGTGCGATCACTTTGAAGATACAAAAAAAAATAGATAATAACAATAATAATAAATCAAAATTAATAATAATAACGATAATTCGGAGAAATATACTATCCATATTTCAGTGCTTTCATCGGATACTACTAAAAATACTGGTATAACATGCATACAGTTTGATGTAGAAGTGATCAGAAGTTACAGAGATGATTTCAGGAAAGCAATATTCAGGACATGTATTGTACAATGTTCAACCCATTCTGGTGAGTGAGATTTTTCACTAAAAGTTCTCTATTTTGCTTTGTGTAAATATTTCTATATTTGCTATCTTATTGATTCAATTTTCATATTCTTGGTATACAAATCGAGCAAAAAAAGTGATTTCCATGATACCCAGCGCCTGTCATTGCCATATAGGCAGGGGATTAGCTGTTGTAGATAGACTTTCTATTTCTTTTTGTGAATGAATCAAACGTCTTTGAATGATATACATTTACCTATCAACAGAGAGTGTTTGTAATTTTTTTTTCATTTACCTTCTTTCATTGAAATAGTGTTTTCTATTTTCCAATTCGGACAAGAAAAAAGCCAAAAAATTATTAATTAGTTCTGTGTCATTCTAGTGAAAAACATTTTTAACAGTGATGATTGAATGGAAGAAGAAAATGTTTTCTAATTTTCAATTATCTCAGGATACATCACATGATTTGTTTCAATACTGAATGTTTAAATTCGAGAACCACTACAGCTTTTAAGTACAGCTTTATCCCCAGAACCTGAAGAAATGATATCTCCCGACTCTTATACACAAACCTCTCCTCACTGCCCAGCTCACACCCCTCGAGAAGAGAATCTCAGAAGTGTTTCCAAAAACTTGAGGAACGAGAATTACCGTCTGAAAAATCAGTAGTGGAGCTGGAGAACAAGTTGTTGACTACTAAAGAAAAAGCTTTGGAAAACCTTTCTTTGCAAGATGTCAAAAACCTGACAAATAAGTTTTTTCCTTCAAAGAATTTGGCTGATTTCATCAATATCCAAGTTTTGCAATCACAAAAGAAACCTCAGGGACGAAGATATTCTACCGAATTCAAAGCAGAATGTCTTGGATTGTACTTCACTGGACCTAAGTTGTATACAAATAAATAAGAAGAAATCCTCTGTTTACCCAGCTACAGAACACTATTGAGGCATGTTGAGAACATCAAAATCAAACCAGGATTGAATAATTCGGTTTTAAAGTTACTACAGCTCAAGGTCAAAAACTTGTCAGAACAAGATAAATTATGTGTATTCTGTTTTGATGTGTAATACCTAGCGAAGCCAGGTAATCTACTTAGTTCCTTGTTGAAAAATATAAAGCGATGCATGAAGTGAAAGTTTTACCGGCAGACCTCTTAAAAAGAGATTATGGTTTCGAAACGATGAATTCCAGTCACGAAGAAAATAACAGATTTGAAATTTATTGGTTAAGCTGGCGACAGAAAAATGTTTATGAAAGACCACTTGTCTCGAGTGGGTACTACATTGTTGTGTGAACAAGAAGGCTCAGACGGAGTTATCGGATAATATAAACAGATCAGATTTCGGGACGTGTATTCAGATCACGATAGCCTAAACAACTTTGGGAAAGGGTTTTGCGAGCGTCAGGATAAGCGTGGGAGATATTGGGCCGTGAGAATTGAAAACCGTTTAGAACCCATCTTGAAAAAGGCGGGGTTATAGGCTAATTAATCATGAATTCGACTAATTGAAGTTAACCTCGAGGGAAAGATACCCTCCCAAAAGTCGATCGAGGGGAGTGACGGAAAAAATTTCGGAAAACGAAGCGCGTCTCAAGCAACGTTTACATTTGGCAAGTTTATTGGCGGAAAGTACTTGCCGCCACTGAACTTGTCATGTGTAAACCGCGAGAAAGTGCACTTGCTAATTGCTCGGACTTGCCGGCAAGCACTTTCCAAAAGTTGACGGACCGGCTAGTTTACTCTCCGCTCGCCGAATCTTCGTTTGTACTATCCATGTGTAAACAGGTCCGTCAAGAATAATTTCGTTACAATGACCAAGTGGGATGGAAATCAGATAATTTCATTTTTGAACATTTACGAAAATTATGAAATTTTGTGGAATATAACGTTAAAAGAACACATGAATAAATTAAAACGAGAGAGCGCATTTGAAAATCTCTTAAAGGAGTTAAATGAATCAGGATTTGAAAACACCGACATAAACATACTGAAAGCGAAGATAAAAACAATAAAAACTGTTCATAGACAGAAAGTGAATGAAATTTTAAAGTCGAAAAAAAGTGGAAGTGGTACTGATGATTTGTACAAGCCAAAGCTTATGTGGTTTACCAGGGCAGATAGTTTTTTACGAAGCATGATCATGAGCAGGGAAACAACAAATAACATGGTAAGTGTTTTTAAAAATCGTTTATATGAACATACATAACGCAATTATGCTAAGCTTGTATTATAAACCAATCATTGTATCTTGCCAAGGTACAGCACCGTCCCCGGAAAAATAATCTGCGTACTTATCACGCACAGAATTCGCAGCTTGTGAATGGTTATTAATTCCTAAATGCCGTACTGACTGTAGTGCTTGAACTTCTGAATGCCAGGAACCATTGATAAGATCTCCTGTGTCAGTATCCTCACGGTCAACTGTACCGAATGGAAAATATTCTCGGGCATCAGTTATTCGAAGCCAATTGTGCAAAGCAAAAGCAGCTTTTACAGCAAAATCTGCATTACTTGTTTTCGAATTAATTACCCCTCAAAATAATCGAAATCTTGCGCTTAAGATACCGAAAGCATTTTTGACAACTCTTCGAGCTCGTGACAAACGATAATTGAATATTTTTTGTTTAGTTGTCAAGGTTCCGGGGTATGGTTTTAGCAGATTTGTCCTCGAGGGGAATGCATCATCGCCGAAAATAACGGAAGTCTGTGAAAAATTTAAGTCTCCATTTAACAAAGCTGCATTCAAGGTAGAATTCCTAAATATCTTACTGTCATTTGCTCTGCCATTGGCTCCAACTTCTATATATTTGAAACAATAATTTGCGTCTACTAATGCTGATAAAATTATGCTGTAAGTCCCTTTGTAGTTATAGAATTCCGATCCACTATTAGGTGGTCGTTGCATCTGCACATGTTTGCCATCTATAGCGCCACAACAATGAGGAAAATTCCACTGTGTAGAAAACCCTGACTCAATAACTTTCCATTCTTTTCTGTTGAAGGTACCTGTGAGAAAAATACAAAATCACTACCATTGTTTCAGTACAGTTTTCAATAAAAACATTTAAATGTACAGGGTGTCCAGAAATGACATTCTTATAATTTTAAGGATGATTCCATATATAATAGAACTGGAATTTCTGGTTATTTTATATATTCATTCACAAGCACATTTTTCTATTCCAGGATCACGAAACTGCCGGAACTGAAGCCGAAGAAACCATCCCACCAGAGTAACCAACACCATCTACACCTCAGTCTTTGAAACGTAGTGAACCACCAAGCACATCCCAAGCTCCAAAACGCAATAAAAGTTTTAGAAATCTTACATCCGGTTCTGGCGTTCATAAAGCAATAGAGTCCCTGAAAGAAATAGTCAACCAAAGTGAGAATAAACCCGATGATCAATATGATGCTTTTGCGAAACATATTTCAGCACAACTACGAGAACTTCCTCTGAGAAGTTTTATTATTTTGCAAGGACGAATTCAGGATCTTATTAAACCTGAAAGATTGGCCCACCTTCCATTCCAGCAACAAATGCACCAGCAGTTTGGCAGCAGACCTTCCACATCTACTAATTCTCATTATTCACACACTGAACAACAAGTATTTCAGCAACAAATGCACCAGCAGTTTGACAGCTTTCCACATCTACTAATTCTTATTATTCAGACACTGAACAACAACCATTTCAGCAACAAATGCAGCAGCAGTACGACAACACATCTTCCACAACTTATTCTCAGTGTTCCGACCTTTTACACCAAGCTCGAGAATCGGCTTTCATAGCATCTGATGATGAGTATGAGAATATTTAAAGTAGTATTACAAAATTAAAATGTATTATGTTTTTCCAAATATAACTAGCATCGAAAATATGTGCACTCATGACCAAAACTATTATTGCATACTCTCCAAAAGAAATCATCAATCATATTGAAACCCATACAAAAAAAATTACTATACGATATGAAAAAATTTGGGTGTTTCATTAACGTACCGTTATATAGTTCGCAAGGGCTTCATATATTGCCAAAAGCACCTCTGGTAAAAATACTGATATAGTACTTTTCGGTAGTCTATATAAATACTGCAAGGAAGCAAAACTGTCACCAGTGGCAAGATAACGCAATGTAACTTCCAATTTCATTTGGGGAGCAATAGGACTTCTCATCCACGTTTCCGACTTTGTAAGTTTAGGTTCAACTAGTTTTAAGAGCTCTTGAAACTTTTGGTAAGATAACCTCATGAAATTCCTATAAGACTCGGGATCTTCAATTGATATCTCCTTCATAAGTCGTTTTGACCCACCCAGAGTACTCCTGCGTCTTATCCAATCTCTTATCCAAACTCGTTGTTTTCTATTTTTCTTGCGTTGTAACATAACTATTGAATTATTGGCAATTTCACTGACAACCACTTTAACAGCAGCACGCACTACGGCACTTGGAGCCATTTTATTTTCAATAGTGTAGCAAATGAACTTAAAAATATGTAAACACCAAACAACAAGCAAGTTTAGTGGCGGCAAGTACTTTCCGCCAGTAAACTTGCTTGTAAATGAGCCTTTAGGAAGTCAGTGCGTGTGGGGTCGCGAGTCGGTGAGCGAGGAATATCGCGAGGGAAAAGCGAATTGACTTCTGGGGTAAAAGTCGCGACGCCGCGTACCGAGCGGATCAGAGAGCGGAAACGACGTGCGGTCGAGTATTTTTATTTGGGCGTTAATAAATTGTATTTTTGTATTTTTCTTTAAAGCTTGGAGAAATAGATTTATAAGGGAATCAAAGGAGTGTTAATTGGAGCGTATATCTAGCGGATTTATAGTGGAGAATTTTGAATAATAATTTTGTTTACCGTGGCCGGTAAAACGAGTGAATTGTTCTCCGTGAAGTGAGTTTTTCTGCGACATTCAATAACGGATTTCTACGTCTACCTGAGATCGCAAACTTTTTTGGATTAGCCGAATTTGGAATTTATTCGTTGGTGAGATTAATGTACTTGTCTGAATAACATTTGATTGAATTTTGAGAAGGAGTTTGCCAAAAAAGTAGTAAACAGAGTGGAACAATGTTTTCGTTTGTTTTGGTTTCCGAGTATTACAACCACTCTCCGTATACGCTAGTATAGTCGGCGAAGGCACGAAAAAATAGATGTTGATGTTAGGAAGAAAAAGACTATTAGTACCTTCAGTACACTGTTTATTTTCTTTTTATCGTTTATTGTCTCGTGACTCATAGGTATTTGTTTTTCTTTCATTTCTCGTTTTTCATCCACCATTTTTACATTTTCCCTCTGTTGTTATTTTTGTTCATTTTTTTTATTCAATATACTAGTTTATTTTCAAAGTCGAGTTTGCTTTCAAAACTCCAACTTCGTAACCTCCTAGAAAAGAGCTGCGAACTCTCAAGTTCCAAATTCAAATCTACTTGAAACCTTTTCTTCGTGCAAAGGGCCGAATTCATGTCCCTTTCGGAAATAGCCTTACCATCCAAAATTTGACGAGGAAGCACCCTCCTCGTCTGGTGACAGAAAGCTGCCTTAATGAATTCAAAAAGCCAACTGCCAAACGAATAAAGGTACAGAGTTCATAATAACAAAAAAATATCGTGGCCCAACACAGACCACAGATATTAGAATGGTGACCAGCGGTTGAGGATAAAGTAGAATTTATTTTGAATTTTTGCGTAGAGAAAGAATTCGTAGAAAGAAAAGAGAGAAAACTTCTAGGAAGTTACTGGTTGAGAATAAAAGAGCGGTTGTAAATTCATATCAAATAGGATACCAGGTTGAGAAATAATCTAGGAAAAATACCGGATTAGTTGAAAAGTTGCGAGGAAAATAATTAGTCCCTGTTTTCATTTGTATAGGAATTAGAGGAAGGAATTTTAGTGGTCGCTAGGGATATGATTTTTTTTCCAGGTGGGCAATTTGAAGTGATTCTACAGTTCAAGTGTTAAAGGAATTTCAGTAATTGTCAGATACAAAGCTAGACGAAAAACTTATCAAAATAATTTATTAGTCACCTACCGTCGGACGCCGGCAAAGCTAAATCATTATTGTTGTCAAGAGAGAGAAGTTACTGAGTGGATAATCTTTTATTTTGTTTGTGGGAAATCGGACTTGTTAGTTGGGAAAGAAAAATAAGTGAGGAAAAATTTGATTTGAAACATACTTTGCAGCATTAAGGCAATTGTGAAGAATTCTGAGTCACTTCAGACTGCATTTCAGGCAAAAGAAGCCATAATCAGGTGGGAATTTTATTAGTCGTTGTATTTTGGTTCACACGGATCGAAAGGTTAGAAATGGCAACTCCTCCTCAAATTACTAACATGACCAATACATCACAAGCCGCAGGAGCCGGAGGAAACGTGATGACGACAACGGCTACCCCATTATCCAGCTGGATACCGCAAATGTATTCGCTGGGTATGATAGCAACGACGCTGGAGGATTTTTCAGGAAAGAATCCTGGGAAATATTTTGAGAAATTAGAAATGCGAGCCAAATTAGACGCGTGGAGCGAAGATCAGACTTTGCAATTATTGAAATTTGAATTAGTCGGAGAAGCATATAATTTTTTTAAGTCAGAACCGGATCAAGATACTTTAAAATTTTTTGAATTAAAACAAAGATTTTTAGCAAAATTTTCACCACGTCATTGCTGGCATTAATACAATATAATTTGGGTAGGTGTTTTCAAAGATATGATGAGGATGTTTCGTCTTTTTGCACACATTTAAAAATTTTAGGGGCCAGTTTATTGAGGGAAGATTTACACGACGCATCGGCGGACGAAGAGGCAGGACTCAAGAAGAAAAATATGGACATAATATTGAACCAATTCAAGATAGGCCTCAGGAAGGATCTTATGAAAGAAACAGGACTACTATTATTGAGGGAATCGGATCTGGACCTCGACAAATCGAAGGAATTGGTCAGACTACAAGAAACCACATTATTGGTGCTACAGGGCAAGATGGCCAACACAAAAATCTCATCAGTTGAAAATGAAGAAACTGCATCAGTAAAAATGGACAGGAAAGAAACACATCAGCAAGAGAAGAATAACACGCACTATCGACGCGCAACGACGGAGAAGACAAGACAGGAATGCTATAATTGCGGAAAAATAGGACACTTCGCCAGAGAGTGTTATTTAACAGGAAAATGGAAAAACAGTTATGAAAAATCGTGCAACATATGCCACTAAGAGGGACATCTGGCTTCGGATTGCCGAAGAGCAGGAAGTAGTCAACGCGAGACGTACTCTACATACGAAAATAGGAGTCAAGGATTAAGAAATGGGAGAAATTTTCGAGACAGGCGAGTGCAGACAAATGGAGGAAATTATGAAAAAAGACAGGAGCGGAAAAATGAAAGGAACTATGAAGAAAGAAAGGGCCAAGGAAATAGAAGAAATTTTCAAGATTATAGATCAGGAAATGGGAGAGAATGGAAACCATCAACGGGAGCAATACCCAAAAATAGACAACCATCGAAGTCATACGATCGCTCACCACCGGATAATAACGACAGGAGAAATTTAAACGGATAAGGCCAACGTTTTTTGTCAGGACAGAGGCCGAACTCGAAAAAAATGGCAGAATGAAATACAGAACAGCACTAGAAACAATTTTAGACCGAGCGACGAAATCAGGAAATTTGGGCGACTAGTCATGGTTATCCCAGATGTAGCATCGGAAACGAGTGGATACACTCCACATTTTGTGAAATTATTGGTAAATGGGAAATGGTGTAAATGTCTAGTGGACACTGGAGCCGCTGTGACATTAATACAGCGTTGATTTGTTGACGAACGTAAAATAAATAGAAGAGGAGCGGATAATTATCAACTAACGAGTGTTACAGGACACTATTTGCGAACTTGGGGTTCCACGAAGTTATCTATTGAAACTATGGACAGAAGTTGGAGGAAACAATGGGACGCCATAGTGTGCGAAGACGAAATGTTAGGTAATGCTCACATGATTTCAGGAAGAGTTTTTTTACGAGGAAGCTGGGCTGCATAGATTACGGAAGACATATGGGTTTACGCTTAGGAAACGTTTTCATGAAGTTTCTCACGAGAGAGGAGCAAGAACGAGAATATTGCTGCAATAATGGAGGAGTTAATGAAGTAACTAGAATTTATTACGGAAAGAAACGAGGTACAGCACCAACAACAAAACAAGGCTATACGAATAAACCGAAGAAACCCCCGAGGAAACACAGGCGTAATAATAAAAGAGGATACAGATCGTCTATAAAATACGAGAGGCAGCCGAGAACAGGAAGAACAGAATGAAAAGAGTGGATAGCGAAAGTGAAGAGATTTCACGAAGAGGATAGAAATAGTCGGCGCGAAAGGGAAAGTCCATAAAAAGGAGATAGGACTTCGAAGCAAGAAAAAGCCAAACTGGAAAAGAAATCGGAGATTCCAGAGGAGAGAAAAATTGAAGACGTACCACAAACTGTCGAAGCTATGGGGAACGAGGAATATTGGCATGCTATATCTAGTAATGAGGACGATGTAATCGAAGAACCGAAGAAGAAAAACATCCCAGAAGAAAAACAAAACAGGGAGAACCGGAAGGACTTGCAAAAAGAGAAGAAATTGAGTATCATCGAAGTAGGGGAGAAGTAAGTCATCCCTAGAGAAGATAAAGGAAAAACCGAAGAAAAAACCGAAGAAAAGGTGACCAGAAAAATCAGTAGAAGAGTCAAGCCAGTTCGAGAAAGTAGATGAGCTAGGCCGATTCGGGGACACACCCCACCCGGAGACCTCAAGGTCAGAAAACAAGGTTTCACAGCCAAGATGGGAGACAGACATTGTACTGGAATAGCGAGTTGTAGTACAAGGTCGATCCGAAGCCATGGTACCAGCCACCACGGTCAAACGAGTGGAGGGGCAGTTCATCATCAGTGAAGCAGTGGACCTCGGAATAGGGAGAGTTCACAGTGCTAACGCGATATTAGCCAACGCGGAACGATTATGGATCAGGGTAGTCAATACATCCATGAAGGATGTCACCCTGAATAAGAAACTAAAAATAGCCAGAGCCGTAGCATGCGAAATGGCACTAGGGGAAACAACGTCGATTAAATCAACCATAGGAGGAATGAATTTACAAGGGAACAATTGGAGTGAGAAGGGTTTTGAGTTAGAACACCTGGACCCAACTATCAGAAACGAGCTACTCGACTTGCTGAAGGAATATCAAGATTTTTTCCTGGGAGAGAGTGACGCTCTCACTAGCACGACTAAAGTCAAGCATGGAATAACTTCAGAACCTGGATCCCAACCTATTTGCAAGGCTCCATACCGCTGTCGGTAGGGTATTACCGACAGCGAGAAGTACTAGAAGCGGAAATTGACCGATTGCTAGACGCGGGCGTGATTCGACCTTCCTTCAGCCCATGGTCAGCACCAGTAGTATTGGTAACTAAAAAACTTTCAAATGGAGGGGAAAAAGTCAGGATGTGTATCGACTATAGAGGACTCAACAGTGTTACGAAGAAGGAGTACTACCCCCTACTTGATATGTCGGATTTGATACAAGGATACACAGCGGGAGGAGAAGCCATGTTCTCAGTGATAGATGTAGCTGAGGCATATCATCAAATTTATATGGAGGAAAAGGATATACCACTCACTGGATTCAGTACATTTGGAGGGCATTACGAGTACTTGAAGATGCCCTTCGGATTGGTGAATGCGCCATCGACTTATCAGAGATTTATGAATATCACATTGGCAGGACTCACGGGAGATTTGTGCATGGTCTACTTGGACGACATAATCATTTTCAATGCAAATGGAACCGAAGATCACATATAGAGGCTCAGGAAGGTTTTCGAACGACTACGAGAAGCAGGCCTGAAATTGAAGCCGAAAAAGTGCAACTTTCTACTCAAGGAAGTGAAGTATTTAGGCCACATTATAACGCAAACAGGAGTACTACCCGACCCGGAGAAAATCGAGGCGATTCATAAATTCCCAGTACCAAAAAACGTGAAGGGAGTAAGGTCATTTCTAGGATTGATAAACTGGTACAGAAGATTCATACCTAATGCGGCAGAATTAATGGCCCCATTGAAACACAAAGAAGGAAACCAAATTTGAAATCACCACCGAAGTATTACAAGCCATGGAGAAAATTAAGGAAACGCTTACCTCGGAAATGATACTGATATTTCCAGATTTCTCCAAACCATTTAAAGTCGCGGCAGATGCATCAGGATCAGGAGTCGGAGCGGTTCTTAGTCAGGTGCGAGATGGATAAGAAAGACCAGTAGCATATGCCAGTCGGAGTTTTAAGAAAGCGGAACTAAATTATTCCACATCGGAAAAAGAACTTTTAGGGGTGATATTCGGAATTCAAACATTTAGGTGTTACTTGTACGGCAATAAATTCATCATTATAACCGATCACAGGCCACTCAAATGGCTTCTTACATTGAAGGACCCTGGTTCTAGATTGGCGAGATGGGCTCTCACTTAAGATGAATACAACTTCACCATAGTTCATCGAAAGGGGAGACTGCACGAAAATGCGGATGCACTGAGTCGAATGTACGATAAAGGAGACCATTATATCGATATTGAGTATGAGGAATACGAAGAGTACAGGAAAATACATCAGCTGCCAAATATGAAAAAATTAACTATTCAAAAAGGAAACTTATTTTCAGCACCTGAAGAGTAGGCTTTGGCTCACTGTGTCTCAAAAGATTTCGCCGTGGAAGCTGGACTCGCACGACAGTTCAAGGAAATCTACGGAGCTGTCGACTCAACAAGGAAAAGGAGTTGGAGACTCCTCGAGACTCCCTGAGCGAAATCTCTATTACCTTGTCACCAAGGATAAATATTGGGAAAAACCCTCCCATCGAACTTTATGGAATGCCTTGCGACAATTGAAGGAGTGCTGCGAGAATAATAACGACAAATACTTGCCGAAGATAGGATGCGGACTAGATAAGCTGGACTGGACAAAAGTTAGGGAGATGGTAGAATTTTTGTTTCGTAACACTAAAATCGAAGTAATCATATACGAGCAAGCTGAACAAGTGGCAGCCATAAATGTGGTGAAGAACGACGAAGAACAATTGGAACCAGAATGGGACCGAGAGGCATTGAAAAAGGCTCAAGATAGCGATGAGTACTGTCAGGAGGCATTGAAACAACACGCACTGGAGGAGGAAAACTCCCCGTACTACGTTGCCTCAGACGGATTGATCTTCCGAATTGAAGGGGACGCGGATAAGCTAATTATACCAAGAAAATTCGTGAAGAAGGTATTGGAAGATTCTCATGATTCTCCGCTAGCTGCACACTCAGGGCAACAAAGAACGTTATTGAACATCCAAAGAAGATTTTACTGGCCGAATATGAGGACAGACATAAACAATTACTGCACCAGTTGTGACGCGTGCAATCGGAGGAAGTCTACGCCACGGAAAAAGGTCCCTCTGCAACATTTTACACCAACTTCGGAACCATGGGAGTTAACGTTCATGGATATAGTAGGCCCGATGGTAACATCAAACTCAGGAAATCGCTACCTACTAACCTTCCAAGACTATTTCACCAAATACGTGGAAGCTATACCTATCCCGGACCAAAAGGCTGATACCGTAGCGAAGGCCTTTGTGGAAAATGTAATTACAAGACACGGAACCCCGAAGAGACTTCTCACGGACCGTGGGTCAAACTTTATGTCGGCTACATTCAAGGAAGTGTGCAAACTATTGGGAATTGAGAAGATACAAACGGCCAGCTACGCACCAACAACCAACAGGCAAATTGAACGGATGCATAGGGTATTAAAGGATATGCTTTCGTATTACCTAAAGAGAGATCAGAGAGATTGGGACGAATGGGTCCCCTTCGTCTTGATGGCTTATAGAGGACTACCACACAGCACCACATGATACACCCCATTCTTTTTGCTACACGGAAGGGAACAAACCCTACCTATTGACAGTTTTATAAACTCAGGGCGAACGAGGTATAATTATGATGAGGACTATGCGTCGGAATTGTTGAAAAGGCTGCGACAAGTCTATAGGAGAGCGTACTCTGATACGGAAAAAGCGAAAGAAGCCAGGAACGAAAGATTCATTAGGAAAACGAAGGAACACACCTTCAAGATTGGAGACGAAGTATTAATAAAGGCAATGACAGTTAAACGGGGCCTATCGAAGAAATTGGCAGAAAAATGGTTAGGTCCGTATAGAATTTTGGAAATGGTCACGCCAGTCACATGTAGGTTGAGAAAATGTGAAGGGAGAGAGGAACAGGTAGTACAAGTGAACAGGATGAAGAAATACGTTCCGAGACTAAAGGAAGAAAAGGATGAAGGCAGAAAGCAACAAGCTGAGAAGAATAAACAGAAGCATCGCATAGAAAATTCGGAACCCGAAGAAAATAGTGGAACGGGAAGTGAAGATGAATTTGACGAGAACACAGAAAAAGAACCAAAAAGGAAACCTACCTGGACACCGGTTTTGTTACCGCAGTATATCCCGATAACATGGGAAGAGCAGGTAGACGAGAGTAGCGAAGAGGAAACAGAGGAGTCAGAGGAAGAAGAGGCGGAGGAAGCACCGGTTTTACGTCGGTCCACGAGACCCAGACGTCGACCAGACCGATATACTCCGTGAAAGTTGAAACAAAAAAAAATTACTCGCCCTGCGGGGGGGGCGTAGAATACTCCGCCCGGTCTAGGTTGTCGTCCGGAGGGGGTAAGAACCCCCCTTAAAAGAAACAACCCCTTTTTCGGCCTAAAAATACCATCTTTTTTTTAATAGGCGGGAAAGGGAAGTGTCTCGTAAAGCGTGATCAAAAACTTTGGCTTTACCCCACTCCTTACCCATTTCCTTTACCGGGGTGAACGACCAAGCATCGGTTACCTAGAGGCACGTTAAATGATTCTCAGAGGAGAGAATATAATAAAAGATATCTTCCTTCCTTTTTTTCCTTCATCAATTATGTTCCACTTATTTTTTCTTCTCCTCGAAACGTGGGTGTAACTCATTTAATTTTTTTTTTGGATATAATTTTTTTTCCCAAGTTTATAGTTTTTTTTAATCATAGCACTCGCTTCATCGTTACTGATGAATATTCGGTTAATTTTTCCCCATTTCTCGCATAACCGGGTTTACAGCTCTGATTCGTCGATTTTTCTGCATCTAATTCGGGATTGAAGCGGACTTCGTACTCGAAGACCCCACACACCCTTTTCCAGATTGAGTCTTATGTAATTCGCCGCTACTCTTAGCGACTGGCTGGATGACCGTGGGATGAACTAACCAGGAAAACGTCCTGTGCGACACCTTCCCGGGTGAAATATTCACTTACTTTCCATTTCTTTTATTTTTGTTTTTTTTCAAGTTACATTCTCCTCATCCACATACCCATTTCTTAAATTGTTCCGTGGTATAGGAATCCATAAATAATTTTCCAAAAATTCGTCTTGCGACGAGAGTTTTAATTTCATTTTTCGGGAAGTATAACGGTTTTTATTTACACCCCTATACATCTCTCTTATACATCTTTTCAAATACAGTAAATCCTTTCTTTTAAATCTGGATGAATTACGAAGAATAATGGTTATGGTATTTTTCAGTTCATTTCTTTTTCTTTTATTCATTTGATTTCCTTGTGTTTATCCAAGATCGTCCTGACAAAAGAAATCCCTTTTATTTTATTGAAAAAAAAACAAACATATTTTTTTCCCTCTCGCCATTGAGTTCCATTCAGGGAACGCACAGTGGATATAGATTCTCTAATAGTGTTTAATCTTGGCAAAAAAATTGATCATGCAATTTCACTTCCTAGTTTTTTTTCCTCATTTTAAAATTCATTTTCACCACAATTTTTTTTTTAATTTTTCCATATTTCGTTTCAAAGCTCCGTTTGAAAGGGCTACCATACAGATGTTACCTAGAAAGTAGCATCTAAAGGAGTATATGATCTAGGGGGCATAGTACCGGCCGTAACAGGTACTGGAGATGGAAAAAATAGGGGGTATTACAAACAAAAGAACTCCCCATAGTTTTGAAGTTACTCCGTATCCCATTACCGACTAGCTGCACCGACGCACCGGGCCGTAGATAGGTCACGGGACGTCATTTTGATGACCAGATCAGTTAAATGGGACAATTTTCCCCGCCGACGACGATAATAGTATCGGGATGGTCCCCGAAAGCAAGAGGACTCAAGTGAAAGTCCTGTCCTGAGTGAGAGAAGGAAATAAACAGCACCGCTAGGGTTGGCAAAATTTGCAAATAAAGAGTTTACGTGGATAACGTATACGTGCTATTGAAAAATAGAACGGGTATTCTAGATTGCTAATTTCAACACTTTTTTTTGGGGTTGGAAAGACTGAAGTTGATTGAAATGGATTCAGATCCAAAAGCGAAATATCATTTTTTTTTGTTGTTGTTGTCTCTATTTCGATTACGCAAGATATTGGTCGTCAAACTATCACCACCTTGTGAGGGCTCATCCTCACAGAGGAAAAACGCGCATACTCATGTATATAACTGAATGTATAGCTAGGGAATAACTGTTTCGTACATAAATGTTCAGGGAACGTTACGTTATTTTCAATGTATCAAAACTATGTACTATAAAGGATTTCATATATCTGGTTTCTTTAAGGATTTGCTTAATAGAAAAGAGCGTAGATGTTTATAAGTAGGGTGCCTTCGCCTGAAGGAATATAAAGGGGACGATAACGCTTGAATGGAAATAATCAGTGAATAGAATTTGAGTTGATTTATTTTCTCTTGGTATTATATTTATTACATGTAAATTCTATAAGGGTTACGTTAATATTGCATTGCTATACTTTTATTTTAGCACAAAAACTCTGCCATGATTTTGATAACTTGCATTTAAATCTTCTTTTAAGGGATAGACACAGTCCCAGACGGAGCCTCAGTTGGTAAGGCAATAATCTACGCCGACGAAGAAACGGACAACGGCAAGATGGTCAATTCCAAGGTCAACATCATCATCCTGGGAGTAACCTTACTAATGCCCTGTTTCATCACCCAGGTGAAGCCTTTAATTGCGTTTGACTGTGATGACAAAGCAGCTGAGATATCAGCGATATCCCTTCGCGACGTCGCAGAGTGTCCGGAACCACAGACAACCTATCAAAGTGAAACGAGTAACGTGAAAAATTATCCAGAAAGACGAGGTCGAATTGCAACACGCGTGGACATGTTTGATCGAGATCACGCGAGTTATTATGCATTGCGGAATGCACAGCCATAGTTCTATTGTGGCCGGGGAAATTTTAAGTTACGTGAACCGCTTCGCTAACATTGGAAGGAATCATACAATCGGATGGAACCTGTTAAGGAACAACTCATCACGAAAATGGACAGACATGGAATTCAGTAGTTATAATAGCCACCGTGAAGATAACGATGACGGATTTCGAGGCAAAGGTGAAACTAGACAACAATGAACTAGTTCTTACAGGAAATGTTGTAGGCCCATATCTAAAGGGGTAGTGTTTTGATCCTAGCATCGGCGAAGCCACTTGGGACACAAATTCAGAACGACTGTGTGAAGAGAAGTTCAGCTTGCTTCACGCAGGTCCTGCAGAAAAGATAACGAATAAGATCACTACTGAGCAATTGATAGTAGTCGAAAACAAGGCGAAAGAAAGTCTTTGCCGTAACGTCAAGAAAGTCAATGCTTGTGAAGTAGAACTCTGGCAGACCGAACACCCACGAATAATGGTTTTAGAAGGGTCCATCCAAGACATGAGGTTGAACCCAAGGGTTACCATATTAACACATAACGCAGACCTGATGGCTTATGTGAACAGCAAATTTTCATATGTTGAACAGGCATATAACAGAAAATTGGACCAGTTGTATACGGACACCGTCCACCGGAGATGTCTCGCCCAACGAGAAATACTGAAGACTAGGCTGATTGTCGCCCCGCTAGCACCCAGTACGCTGAGCCAACTAGTAAAGGCAAGCGGAGGGTATGTAGGACGCGTACTCGGCGAAGTACTGTACATCATGCGATGTATACCTAAGACTGTTGAAATCTTAAGAACAGATAAATGCTACAACGAACTCCCCATCGTAGTAAATAATGAGACAAAGTTCATGGCCACAGTCACCATAATTATCCAGGATTCTGCAGAAGTGGATTGTAATGGACTATCACCTCCGTTATACTTTATAGATAATCGATGGATAGGCCTAAGCCCGCATCCAATCGAAAAACACGCACCCGAAGAGTTGTCACCCGAAGCCGAAACTAAATTAATATTCAGCCCAATCCAACCAGTCGGAGCACTAGGAATATATACTCAGGAAGAAATTAAGAGTGCCTAAAGAAATATCACCTTTGGAAACGAACGAAGGGCAGTTGAAAACATTTTAGTACGACGAGTTGCCGGCCTAGAAATGGCAGGTCAAGGATTTTCCACCGTGAACCTTTTCAACATGGAGGAAATGGAGAAACTAGCACACAATACCCTACACCAGATTTGGGGTTGGTTCACCGACATAGGAATATTTATTTATGGGCGGATTGATGGGATTCTACGGAATATTTCGAGTGATCAAGTATATCCTGGGAGTAATGTTAAATGGCTTCCATTTATACCAAACGCTCGGATGTGGCGTAATGATACTAGCCAGTTTTTGGAACACTTTGACGATGTGGGTTTTTCACCGAAGCCAGGCAACCAAGGCAACAAAGCAAACCGATCCAGAGGCGCCAGAGGAGGACACCGAACTGGAGCAGACGCCCACTTCCACCGTATACCCCCGGATGAACAGTTTCACCCATTGGAAAGAAAAATCTACGGATTATAATCCCTCGGCCCCCACAAAAGACATTACCGTGTGCCCCGAAACGAAAAAGTAAAAGTTAACCGTACCGAAAATCAAATTTGCAAAGTGACAAAAAACTATCGCTACGGAGTCCTCATTGAACTTCTACCTTACCTAAAAATAATTTTACCCTTTTCCCTGTGAAACAGCCTGAGAACCAAATAAACTTTACTTCTCGGAAGTGTGCGCGGATCTCGAAACCGAACGCGAGCATCCCAGAACTATTTGCAACTCGGACCGTAATTGCAGCCGCGGGACCAGGAGCAGTGTCAACAGACCTTAGAAGTCCTGGAGTCTCCCGGGCTATTGGAATAGGTTACTCCCGCAGCAGCCAACAGTCACCGAACACGTGGTCAGTCCCACGTAGACTGCGCGAACCCATTCGTTGTGATCGCGAGTGCAGTGCGAGAAAGGGAGCGACTCATATGTACGCGACGGTTAAAAGTCTTGTACAGGGGTAACCATAAGTATGGAACATTCTCAGAACTGTTTTTTTTTGTTTGATTACTTTTGCTTCATTTGAATGTAGTCAGTTGCGCTGACTAAGCTATATTTATCTATTTGTTTTATGTTTTATGTATGTAACTACACGGAATGATCATTTAGAATTTGTTTAGTTTGAAAAGTTATGGCATTGGGTATGCCCAGAACTTTTTCGAGGGAGGGAGTGATGTAATACCTAGCGAAGCCAGGTAATTTACTTAGTTCCTTGTTGAAAAATATAAAGCGATGCATGAAGTAAAAGTTTTACCGGCAGACCTCTTGAAAAGAGATTATGGTTTCGAAACGATGAATTCCAGTCACGAAGAAAATAACAGATATAAAATTTATTGGTTGAGCTGGCGACAGAAAAATGTTAATGAAAGAACACTTGTCTCGAGTGGGTACTACATTGTTGTGTGAACAAGAAGGCTCAGACGGAGTTATCGGATAATATGAACAGATCAGATTTCGGGACGTGTATTCAGATCACGATAGACTAAAAAACTTTGGGAAAGGGTTTTGCGAGCGTCAGGATAAGCGTGGGAGATATTGGGCCGTGAGAATTGAAAACCGTTTAGAACCCATCTTGAAAAAGGCGGGGTTATAGGCTAATTAATCATGAATTCGACTAATTGAAGTTAACCCCGAGGGAAAGATAGCCTCCCAAAAGTCGATCGAGGGGAGTGACGGAAAAAGTTTCGGAAAACGAAGCGCGTCTTAGGAAGTCAGTCCGTGTGGGGTCGCGAGTCGGTGAGCAAGGAATCTCGCGACGAAAAAGCGAGTTGACTTTTGGGGTAAAAGTCGCGACGCCGCGTACCGAGCGGAAACGACGCGCGGTCGAGTATTTTTATTTGGGCGTTAATAAATTGTATTTTTGTATTTTTCTTTAAAGCTTGGAGAAATAGCGCGATTTATATGGATTTATAAGGGAATTGAAGAAGTGTTAATTTGAGCGTATATCTAGCGGATTTATAGTGGAGAATTTTGAATAATCATTTTGTTTACCGTGGCCGGTAAAACGAGTGAATTGTTCTCCGTGAAGTGAGTTTTTCTGCGACATTCAATAACGGATTTCTACGTCTACCTGAGATCGCAAACCTTCTTGGATTAGCCGAATTTGGAATTTATTCGTTGGTGAGATTTATGTACTTGTCGGAATAACATTTGATTGAATTTTGAGGAGTTTGCCAAAAAAGTGTCAAAGGCTGGTCGAGCTGAGTATTACAATCATTCTCCGTATACGCTAGTATAGTCGGCGAAGGCACGAAAAAATAGATAATGATGTTAGGAAGAAAAAAACTATTAGTACCTTCAGTACACTGTTTAGTTTCTTTTTATCGTTTATTGTCACGTAACTCATAGGTATTTGTTTTTCTTTCATTTCTCGTTTATCATCCACCATTTTTACATTTTCCCTTTGTTGTTATTTTTGTTCATTTTTTTTATTCAATATACTAGTTCATTTTCAAAGTCGAGTTTGATTTCAAAACTCCAACTTCGTAACCTCCTAGAGAAGAGCTGCGAACTCTCAAGTTCCAAATTTAAATCTACTCCAGACCTTTTCTTCGTGCAAAGGGCCGAATTCATGTCCCTTTCGGAAAAAGCCTTACCATCCAAAATTTGACGAGGAAGCACTCTCCTCGTCTGGTGACAGAAAGCTGCCTTGATGAATTCAAAAAGCCAACTGCCAAACAAATAAAGGTACAGAATTCCTAATAACAAAAGAATATCGTGGCCCAACACAGACCACAGATATTAGAGATAAAATGGTAATAAAATCTAACTCATTTTACGACTCAGGCAGTGACAAGATAACTGATTTGGAAGATTATGGTAATGGCTGAAATGATTTCATCCAGCTGAATCAGGTTCAGGTAATGTCACAAAATTATTGGTAAAAGGGCTATTCAGGAACTGGAAACAACCCTTGTCGTTTTATTTTCATTGCTCCACCTACACTTCAGAAAAGTTGAAAGAAATTATTTTTGAAACTATCCAGAAACTCTTTGAATGTGGATTGTAAACTTCTTTTGGTTCACTAGCTTTCCTAAAAACACCGAAGATTTGTTTTCACCTCTAGAGGCAAAGAAAGATTACAATAAATGAGGAATATTCACATTTTCACATGATCAGTGTAATATTATCAAAAATGTGCATTATCGAAAATATAAAATGTTTCTGTACAATTCTCACTGACAATGGGTTTACAAAATGGCAACACTTGTTTCGCTTTACAATAGCTTTCTCAGGCAGGGTAATCTATTTATTTATCCTGAAGAAACCTGCTTGATAGAGCTATTTTATAGCGAAACACATGCCGCAGTTTTGTAAAACAATTGTCGGTGAGAATCGTACAGAAAAATTTGATATTTTCATTAATATACATTTTCATCAAGTATCGGCCAGTTCAATTCAACGTGCATTATGTTGAAAGTATATTCTCTAATCTTGAAATATTTCCAGCTTACTGGACAGAGGAAGAAAAACAAATAATGAACAAAGTGTTCCACAGACATCTAAGTGATGGAATTCTTCCTGAATTGAGGATGTGTGAAGAAAAAGTTACCCGGAATTGCGTCAGAGGACTGCAGTTACTCTGAGAGCTTGGATCAACAATACAATTAAGAAACAGAACAAATAAAAAAACCAGTGAAAATATCATCCCAAATAGCACAAGAACGTGTAATGTATTTCCACTGGATGAACGTTATGGACTATGTGATCATCCACTGGAAGTCCATATAAGATACGTGAAACATCCAATGGACATTCTATGGATATCCAGGGGAGGTCCATGATGAACATCCACTGTATGTTCAGTGGATATACATATCATGTCAACTGGACATTTTTGAGCGAACATAGGATATCTATCAGACGTACATTTCAAGTATGTTGGAAATTCATCGGACGTTCATATGAAGCATATATGAATATCCACTAACTGTAATTTATTTTTCCAATAGACTGTACTATTCGTCATTGATGTCACCGTGCAATATCGTTACCTTTGCTACAATTTGCTTATTTTTAAGTATCACACATAATTTCACTAGAACATCTGAAATCATAAAGCTATGGTTTTCTTATAATGAAAAGCATTTATTCAGGGGGAAGAGGGGAGAGAAGATTCAAAGGAGGAAAGTATATTTCGAAATTAATTTTCAGGTAATGAAATTATTATTGTTTTATTCATTTTTATGTTTATTTAATTTCGGACGTGTGAACCGTTATACAGGGTAGAGCACCAAAAACGAAACAGATCGAATATCTTCAAAACAAAGGTGTTCTGGAAAAACTGCAAAAACAGGTCGATTTTCAGTCCAAGAGGAATATATTCCTATCATAACCTCAACTGTCATACCTTTTCCCCCACCCCTTGGTCACTGTCACCCAAACAATTTGAATAGGGAAAGTAGTAAGTGTCAAGGAACTTCTCCATCTGGTGAATTGGAATAATCTCTGAACTCATCTCAAATTTCCTTGGCAGTATTACAGTAATTATTAGATCCCTGTTGGGGAAGGGGTAGTAAATTATTTTCTGAACGTCCCTCGATTCTCTGACTACCGGGTACAATTATCTGTTGCCTAAAATTTTCTTGAAGATTTTTTTGTCATCAAAAAATTATGTAACGTACATACAGCTAATATTACAGAATCCGTTCTTTCGGGATTGGGAAGGATAGGCTTTCGTAAAACACGGAAAATGCTTGATACTATGCCGAAAACATTTTCCACCATTCGGCGTGCCCTCGAAAGACTATAATTATAAGTTCTTGCGGAGCCTGGTATATTTGTTGTACTATAAGCTTTCATGATATATTCTTGAAGTGGGAAAGCGTCATCTGCGACGACTGTGTGGGTACCGCTGGTCGTCGTCCAGGCAATGGCTTCTTTGGTAGATTTACACCACTTTGCTGGATTATACCAGGCATAGCACTAGCGGCAAAACGCCCCCATCGGAAAAACGTCCACTGCATCCAATATCGACAAGAAAAAAATTGTAATTGGCGTCTACCAATGCCGAAAGTACCACGCTGTGAAACCCCTTGTTATTAAAAAAATAACTCCCTGAATTTGAAGCCGCTTGTATGGTGACATGTTTACTGTCTAATGCACCGCTACAGTGTGGAAAATTTCACTTTTTTTTCAAAATCATAACTTATTTTCAACCATTCTTCATTTGTTGTTGGCATCTGTAACATAAAATACAATAGCATTGAAAGAATATTCTTTTTAGGGTTAATGTAATTATTGTAATGCAAACTTTATTTCTATTTTTAGGAACGATGTGATGAAGAGAAAGATGCTCTCTCAGCATCTTTGGAGAATATAAATTGGGAAATCACGTCTGACTCCATCCAAGAAAAAACCCAATAAACCAGTAAGACGGTGAAAACGAAAGCGAAGATAATAAACGATAAGGAGGAATTACTTGCGGAAACACGAAGCGCACTTTCAAATGATGAGTATGATACCTTCGGTTCGTTTATTACTGGTGAACTTAGGGCATTGCGCCACGATTTTTTTAAAAGAAAATTAAAGAGAGGGATTCGGAAACTCGCTTTGGAAATTGCAGATGAGGATGAAGAAATGAGTTCCTTGGTACAATTTCCAAATACCCCATCGACTTCCACTACATCAACTTTTGACTACAATCCTCCATCAAATTCAAGTCAGAGCTCTGTGTATACTTTGCCAAATGAGTATACTGATCTCTAGTTTGTTACATCAATAACAATTGATTCTAGTAAGCAATTGATGTAGAGTCCATTTCGTTCAATGAAGGTTTCTTCAATTTAAAATCACTTACCTTTAAATAATCCTTCAAGCCAATGGAAATGGTTTTTTGACACACTTCATAAACTATATCAGCCAAAATTTATTGTTTTTTCACCTCTGCTATCACAGAACAAGAAAACTTTCATACCTGTGGTTGAATATCTTGAGGTGACAGCACCCTTTCATCAACTGAAATTGCTTCTCTCATTTTGGTGTCATTTATTTGGATCAATGGCCCCACCAAATTTATCGAATTATCGATTTCTGTTGACGACATTCTCGCGAAATTTTGTGATTGTATTGTATCTTCAACTTTCAGCTCGTTAATTAACTGAGTGTAAGCCCCTACAGTACTTTTTCCTAATAACCAGTTCTTTGCCCACACTTTCTTTTTCCTTCTTTTTTCATCATCCAATAATAAAATTATTATTGCAGCAGCCTGACGTTTACTACAAGCCATATCTTAACTGAAACTAGACGGTAGACAGACAGAAGTGTCGAGAGATCTCAATTCTCTATGTGTCTAAACAGAACAGCAATTCATATCAGAATTTACTCTCAACTAGAGGTATCAGGTATTTTATTGCGTGACACTCATGTCGTAGTGAAAACTTGCAACGAAATTTATTTCTCGATACCTGAGATATCTATAATGATATAAATCTCTAGTATACACGTACCTTGAGTATAAAAGAAACAAATATGTTAAAAATAGATTATTGACACCTGAATATTTTTTGCGGCCCGAGCATCAAGACCGAAACGTGTTTGTGGCCCTATTTAACAAAAGGTTGAGTATGGCTGCTCTGCATGGTTGGAAAATGTATGATTTTCGGTTGAAAATTTGCGGAATTTTAAATATCACCGAGTTTCCTGAACTCATTCTGTTGTTTATGCCAGACAAGTCGAATGATTTCACCGGAGATTCTCCGAAATGTATATCTTGTAATTATATTCATTAAAAAAAAAATATAAATACCTCTGATAGAGAAACTAGGACAAAACGTCGGAAAAAATGTCACTGTTAATTTCGGACATACAACTTACAAATTTTCCAGCCATATCAACATTATTTTGTCTTGGAATTTTCAGAATACTGTGGTAATGTATGGAGGCAAATTGATTAACCTATAAAACTAGCTAATCTTATTATACAAAAATTCACACTGTCAAAATATCAATTTTCTATTCGCAAATTCAACTCAAGTTGTTCTGAATGATATTATCTTATAATATTCATGTTATTTTCAGCTGTAAATATCACTATAGTTGCGGTATTTCATGTCTTCAACTCATCTAATGTCGGTATTCCGGATTGCTATCATTTTAAAATGTGCTAGGTGCGTCTTTTAAGGAAGCAAGGTTATTGCCGGCTAGGCCTTATTATTGAGTCGGCAGAGGGATTCGTGGGTAAATGAGCAAAAACTGTTGATAAAGTGTATATTGCGCACTAATCTGCAAGAGTTATTGATAATCTACGAGAGGCTTGCTGTTGGCCAATTTTTACAGAATAATACAGTTCCCTCTGGTATATACCGTTGGTGCACATATAATCCTTTATAATTAGGGGTAAGTGATATGTTTCAACAAACTTATTGTAAAAATTCTTATTCAACGCTTGCTGATGACCGTATTATACAAGACCGGCACTTTACAGATATCAATTCGGTGTTACCATTAGCAAGGATCACAACCAGTGGAAGCAATGTTATGGAGAAATGGAAAATTCTTACTCTGATTGAAGAGATCACCTCCGGATATGGTTGATGAAATACCAGAGCGCTTCAGTCAGGGTGGTATTGTCCGACAGGAGAAGCCGACTAATAGGAATCCTTATTCAATGGTTGCAGATGACAGTCTGAATGCCGAGACTGGAAAAGTTCAGACGCTGGATTGGTTGCGAAACTACAAGAGCACTTCAGCCGGTGGTTGTTCGACAGGAGAAGCACACAACTAGGAGCCCTCAGTAAATGGTTGCAGAAAACAAGAATGTAATTTAGGTCTGGGATGGTTTAGATGCAGCACAGTTCATCGATCAGTGCAGGGCAAAATCTAACGATTCAAGCCAGGCTTGGCAAAAGAAGGCCTGAAAGTGAGAAAAGGGTCATATTGTGGTTGAGTAAGAGCAGCTGAAAAGGAACCTACCTTCGATGTCGTGTGGCCTCGTAGAAGGTTTCTTCCGAAACGTAAGTATATGCGATTAGAAAGTGATATCCACAATGTGTGATATATTAAATCATTCAATGATCAGTATCTTTCTAACGATTCGTCTTTTCAGAGCCAGAAAATCCGTAAAATACGAGAATCTCAAAAGCACATGCCTTCATGAGAGTTAGCCCGAAAAAGAGAGAGACCAGGAAGTTTTTTGAAGAAGAACAAAAAAAGGAGGACCCAAAAAAACTAGCTACCGGTTAAGTGTTGATGAAGATAACACAACCAATATATTTCTCAGATTTGCCAACTTGATTTTTCTGTCATTCTGGTGAAAACCTTATTTATTTTTGTACGAGATCCTAACCTCAAAAGTAAACAACCTATTCAACCAAGTTTCCGAAGAAAACACAAAATTTACTGCGGGTAATATGGTTGAAGAATGGGATTCATCCTAAACAGGGGATTGGAATGAAATAGCTGTTCGGACTATAATAATGCGATAGTCCTCCAAGCTCCTCCGAACTTCGAATGTATGAGATTTCACAATACTTGAAAGAACTCCAGATTACAACGAATGGAAGGATTAATTATTCTGCAATAACTCACAGGTGAATATAACCGACAAACACAGGGAGACTAGACATTAACTCATTATTTCTATTTCAGGTTGAACAGTGAAATGCAAACGTTTGTCTGAACTATTTCGTTTTTCATCGACAATTAAAATTCAAATATGATATCTATGTGAGATGCACTGAATAAAGGATTATGAGAGGTCTACTACTTTCTTGCACTGGAATATTTGAACACGTAACAACACCCCCTTTCCCATAAGAAGGTTTCGTAGAAACCTTCAATAATAGAGACTTATTGTGAACCTCCGAGCAGGTGTACTAAAATCAATTGAGGAGGCATGATCCGAGTCTCCTCCAACTTGGCACTCTCGCAATCTTATACCGTGTCGTCAGGGGGGTGCGCCTTGATATCTTTAGCGTGCCAGACCCCTATGGATTTCCCTTGCTCGTTTACGAGTTCATACGACCATGGCGACTTTATTTTACTGATGATGAATGGACCCTCAAACTTTGGGCTCAGCTTGGTTGTTATACCTTTAGCAGCATCTGAAAGCGCATACGCCTTTTTCCAGACCTTTTGATTCACCGAGAACTGCTCATCCCGTCGCCTCAGGTTGTAACGCTTACTGCTGATTTCGTATGCCTTCTTAAGTCGCGTAGATATGTCATCGAACATTTTTTTCAACGCTTCGGATCGTATGAATGGGTCAGAGGCCTCCTGGTCGAGGTCAGAAGCTAACGGGTGAATGTCCTTACCACACAAGGAAATATTTCTCCCAAACATTACAAAATTAGGTGTTAACTTGGTTACCTCATGGCGGGAGGATCGTATGGCGCACGCTACCTGTTGGAGATAATTGTCCCATTTTCGGTGATTGGAGGAGACATACGAAGTCAACATAGTTTTTATCACTCGGTGGGTTCTCTCCACGGGATTTGCTTGAGGATGGTAGTTGGATATATGTAAAGGGGAGATATCGTACTTGGTTAGAACGGCAGCTACTTCCTTACTTTTAAATTGTTTCCCATTGTCCATTATCATTTCTTGAGGGGCTCCAAATAGAAGAATAACATTTTCTTCCAAGATAGTGGCTATTTTTTTCGCGGTTGCCTGCCTCAATGGAAATAGAAGAATGAATTTACTAAAAATGTCGCTCACTGATAGAATATAACAATGTCCCGAGCTCGATCTTGGGAGTGGTCCCACTATATCCATGCTGAGAATTTGCCAGGGTCTAGTGGTGGTAGGTCCCTTGCTCCGCATAAGGCCCCTGGGTGGCCTTTGTTCGGGCTTAGTGCTCAAGCAAACATTACAGTGTCTAATGAACTTGGAGACATCCTCCTTCATTTTAGGCCAGTAGTACCTCTCTGTAATACGGGCGGTGGTCTTGTAGACACCGAGGTGGCCACAGGTGGTGGGGTCGTGATGAGAAGATATAAGTTCTGTTCTCTTCTCCTTGGGAACAACGATGAGCCAACTATCCGACTCATTTCGTAAGTCAGGATAAGGTCTAGTAACATGTTTGAACAAGGTTCCACCTTCGAAACGCCATAGTGGGAAGTCCTGCGGATTATTTTCGACTTTGGAACACATTTGACTGTACCATTTGTCCTTAGATACTCTGGAGAAATTATCGACGTGAAGGGCATCGATACATGGGACAGACCTTGAGAGAACATCCGGTACAATATTATCCTTTCCTTTTCTGTGAACAATATCAAAATTATATTGTTGAAGTCGAATTGCCCACCTGGCAATTCTGCCAACAGGATCCTTGATATTGTTCAACCATTTAAGGCTCCAGTGATCGGTGATAACTGTAAATTTATTTCCCTCAAGGTAGGGTCGGAATTTTTCCACAGCATACAGCACGGCCAAACACTCCTTTTCCGTAGTGCTGTATTTCCTTTCGGCTTTTGAGAGGGATCGACTGAGGTAGCAAATTACCTTCTCCTCTTCTCCGCTGCCTTGAGATAGAACTGCTGCAATACCGAAATCAGAGGCGTCCGTCTGTACGTAGAAAGGCATATCGAAATTCGGACAGGTCAGAATGGGTGCGGAGACTAGATGATTTTTGAGAGCGCCGAAGGCTTCCTCACAAGCATCGCTCCAGTTGAACTTCTTTCCTTTCTTCAAAAGTTCACAGAGGGGTGCAATGAGTGCAGAGAAGTTTGGAACAAATCTCCGATACCACGAGGCAAGTCCAATAACGCGTCGAACATCGGTTATAGATTTGGGTGTCGGAATTTTCAAAATCGCTTCGACTTTTTCGGGATCTACCATCAATCCCCCAGCACCAACAACATAGCCAAGGTACCGAAGTTCTGGTTTACAGAAGTGGCATTTATCTCGGTTAAGAGTGAGGCCAGCATTCTTCAGACGTCCAAGTACTTCCTGTAGAACCTGAATATGCTTATCGAATGTTGGAGTACATATTATGACATCATCGAGATAAACGAATACATGCCGCTCCAAGTCGTACCCCACCACTCGGTCTATGAACCTTTGCCATGTTGCCGGCGCATTGTGGAGACCCATGGGCATTCTCCTAAACTGAAAAAGCCCTCTATTCGGCACAACAAAAGCGGTAAGACATTTCGACTCCTCCGACAACGGAATCTGCCAGTAAGCCGATTTAATATCTAATGTGGTTAGGAAATGTGAATCACGAAGTTTGTCCAGCGTAGTACTCACGAAGGGAAGTGGATATGCGTCTCGGCTGGTAACCTTATTCAGTTCCCGAAAGTCAACTACGAATCTATATCTTCCGTCAGGTTTCTTGATGAGTAGGATTGGAGAGGACCAGGGAGAATTCGACGGTTCAATTACTCCATCCTTCAACATCTTCTCTAGTTCCACATTTACCTGTTGTTGAAGTGCAGGACTTAAGGGATAGTGCCGTTTCCGAATCGGCGGGTGATCAGTTCGAATAACATGTTCCACCATCTGAGTACATCCCAGTTTCCCATCCATATCCTTGAATGTCTTCTCGATGACTTCATCTAGCTCTTGCCTCTGCTGGGGAGTCAACGAGTCAATCGAACATACGATAGACTTAGATGGATCTGGTTCATTTCGTTCGTCCCTGAAACACCACTCATCCGAGAACATATCCGGGATGATTCCCATAGAACGCCAGAAATCCATTCCTAGGATAAGAGCATGAGGAAGTGAAGGTACCACCAGTGTCTTCAGAACGCGGATGCGATCATTCAACTCGAATGGAACCGAAATCGTACCCAAAACCCTACATGTTTGACCATTTGCGACCGTGCAACACTGTTGAGACGTCGACTGCAATTGAACAATATTCTGAAGTAAATTCCAACCTGGACTTCCAATGATAGTGTTTGTGCAACCACTGTCCAATAATCCTAAAAATTGATGACCGAACAAATATACCTTCAAGTAGGGTCTGGTATCATTCTTGGCATGGGCAAGGACATAATCCAGAAGTGCTTTAGATGGGTTAGCCGGTTGTAGGACCCCTGTCAACAGCCGGCTTACTGTTGACCTCTCCTGACGTTTTTTTGACAACGTGGGCATGACCTAGCTATCTCATTGGGCTGACCACACTTGAAACAAAATATGTTCCGAGGCTGTGGACACCCCTTGAACTTATGTTCTGCGCTGCCACAATTCCAACAAGTTGGAAACTTCGTCCGTGTAGGATCTGAACTCGAGCCCGCCGCTGATGTCGTGCCATGGGTAATAGTGTCAGAGCTAGCTGCGGCAACGGTAGGCTGTTGCTGATGAGGTTTTCTGTAGGCCAGCTCTGGTTCCAATAACGTGCGATATGAAGTAGGGGGTGGTACAAATTTTTGGTTCCTCGATTCCGTTTCCTCGATAATTCGGCTAAGTCGTGTTAATTCTGAAACAGTTGTGATGGGTTGAAGAGCGAGCTGTGTCTGGATATAAGGTAGGAGGTTCCGACGTATCAGACTGACGCGTGGTTCTTCGCTAGGGGTATTATCCAGCTTCCGAAACAAATTCTCCATAGCTGTAATGAAGGTCAAGACCTTCTCCTGTGCCCCTTGTGTGCGACGCCTAATTTCATCCCAAAGACTATACTCATAGTCATAAGGACGGAAAGCACTTCTGAGTTGCATCACCAGGTCATCCCAATCCGTAAAACGTGCGGCTCTGTACCATAATAATGCATCGTGGGTAAGAAACTCAGGAGCGAAACGTAGGAGTTGTGTTTTAGAAACATCGCGAGCCATCCGCATCTCTTCAAGACGTTCTAGGAAGTCGTCTACACTTGTTCTTCCATTATATCGCAGGTTCCATCTACCTATATCCTTCCAATGATTTTTTTCAGTTCCATTTGTAGGATCAATTGGCCACGGAGAGAGATATCGCCGTCCCAGTGGATTAGACATGTCCAAGTCAGGTTGTGCGATCCTAGATATATTCGTCAGGTTGGTTACTGGAGAACGCATAGACCGTCCTTGGGCGCCCGCATCCCTCTGTTGAATACTTCCGTTTCCAAATAATTGGTAGTAATTAACATCATGTTCCTCACCAGGGGGGTGGTTATAAGTGGAAGTCAGAGGTCGTTGGTAACAGTTTCGATCTTCAGCGCGTTCTAGTTCTTCAGTTAAATGATGTGGGAATGAATGTCCTCTACGTTCACCACCCTGTGGAAATCGGGTATCCGCAGAGTTCGATCTGGGCTGGTAATTATCTCCTCCGACGGGAAAGCCAGCTGATTGTTCTATGATTCGTCTGGGATTCGGCACCTCGAAATCAATTAAATCATGAACTACCGGTGTATTTTCCCGCTGTCCCATAACTGGATCAATTATAAGGGGGTTTGGTGAATCCATGATCGATTGATTCTCTTGCCTACGTTCCTCGAATCCATGTGGAGTTGGTTCTACTGCTGGTTCCTGGTTAATAGTAGATGATCGAGCTGCATCCTGTTGGATATCACGTTTCTGTTCTTCCGACCTTGCCTCTGGAATGCCGGAGCGTTGTGTGGTGCTGGCATTTAGTCCTTCATTGACGAGACTCAGATCACCAATAAGCTGTGAACATTTCGTAACCAGTCTCAGTCTGACAATTTCACTTTCTACCGTTTTACCTGTGAGACGATTCAGTCGGGCAGAAATGTGTAGCAATTTTGTGAAAATGCGGCGATATTCATTTTCTCGGTTATCATGATCAAAATCCACAACATCTCTCTCCAATTCATTGAGCTTTGTGTCGCAGGTGGTGAGCTCAACTTCAATATCTAGGAATACTTTGGGGAAATTCGCTACCATTCCCTGCCTCTCTTGTCTGAAGGCCTCCCTTAAAATCGCTCGTTTATCCGCGACAGTACTACCAAGAGGTAAGCCTCTAATATATAACTCGTAAGTAAGCTCATCCTTCGCTAGACGGTTGACTTCCATTGCAGAATAAAAATTTGAAAACTTGATATCTCAACCCCGACCCTTCCTAACGAAGAAAGGAAAAAAAAATTGCCGAAAATAATCGTTGACTATCAAAGTACTAAATGAACACAAACACCAGGTTCAATGCACAAAAATAATTATCAAATTGTGAATAATAGTATAGAATTCTTGAATGAAATGATCACTCGGTATATTGGACAAACGAAATTAGTATGTACTTTATATATACTGGCTTGTAAACAATATTGATTTCCTATATAAGTTTCAGTTGATACTGCTGATTATGTTTGCATCACCCTGTATACAATTCAGAAAAAAACCAACTATTGTGTATCACCCTGTATACAATTCGGAAAGAATACAACTATTCCGTATCACCCTGTATACAATTCGAAAAAAATACAACTCTTCCGTATCACCCTGTAGTTTATTTCAATTCCATATATCGTGAATTCTTATTTCAAGGAAACTATACACAACAAAACAAAAGAATATTTTTTTCACACTAACAGTTAATTTGGAAAAATTTAAAATAGTTGACCTATACCCTTCACTCAGAAATTAAATCAATATTTTCCCCTGTGATTCTTGCAGTTCAATTTCATTTTCCTGAAACAGCAATCAACAAGACACCCAAATTACCAATGCACCCTGTATATATCGGTATATTCCCAGTTGAGAGTTGAAAAATGGAAATATTCTCTACCTAAGCATACAAATCACACAATTCGATGTTGATAGTTTCGAAAATGATGTAAACAAAAATTTCACCCAAAGAAAAAAATTACATGCACTTTACAATAATGGATGGTGGTCACAACCAAAATTCACAGAACGTATTCCAATAATAATAATAAGAAGAAGAAGAACTTTTCTGTCATAAACATTCGACAACTATCGAATTTTCCTAAATATAACCTCACTAACTGGTTGTTTATATTTCACCAAGTAAACTTGTAAAAGGAATAAGTACGCAACAACAAAGTTTTCTCATGAAAAATATATCAAGATGGGCGCCAATTTGCTAGGTGCGTCTTTTAAGGAAGCAAGGTTATTGCCGGCTAGGCCTTATTATTGAGTCGGCAGAGGGATTCGTGGGTAAATGAGCAAAAACTGTTGATAAAGTGTATATTGCGCACTAATCTGCAAGAGTTATTGATAATCTACGAGAGGCTTGCTGTTGGCCAATTTTTACAGAATAATACAGTTCCCTCTGGTATATACCGTTGGTGCACATATAATCCTTTATAATTAGGGGTAAGTGATATGTTTCAACAAACTTATTGTAAAAATTCTTATTCAACGCTTGCTGATGACCGTATTATACAAGACCGGCACTTTACAGATATCAATTCGGTGTTACCATTAGCAAGGATCACAACCAGTGGAAGCAATGTTATGGAGAAATGGAAAATTCTTACTCTGATTGAAGAGATCACCTCCGGATATGGTTGATGAAATACCAGAGCGCTTCAGTCAGGGTGGTATTGTCCGACAGGAGAAGCCGACTAATAGGAATCCTTATTCAATGGTTGCAGATGACAGTCTGAATGCCGAGACTGGAAAAGTTCAGACGCTGGATTGGTTGCGAAACTACAAGAGCACTTCAGCCGGTGGTTGTTCGACAGGAGAAGCACACAACTAGGAGCCCTCAGTAAATGGTTGCAGAAAACAAGAATGTAATTTAGGTCTGGGATGGTTTAGATGCAGCACAGTTCATCGATCAGTGCAGGGCAAAATCTAACGATTCAAGCCAGGCTTGGCAAAAGAAGGCCTGAAAGTGAGAAAAGGGTCATATTGTGGTTGAGTAAGAGCAGCTGAAAAGGAACCTACCTTCGATGTCGTGTGGCCTCGTAGAAGGTTTCTTCCGAAACGTAAGTATATGCGATTAGAAAGTGATATCCACAATGTGTGATATATTAAATCATTCAATGATCAGTATCTTTCTAACGATTCGTCTTTTCAGAGCCAGAAAATCCGTAAAATACGAGAATCTCAAAAGCACATGCCTTCATGAGAGTTAGCCCGAAAAAGAGAGAGACCAGGAAGTTTTTTGAAGAAGAACAAAAAAAGGAGGACCCAAAAAAACTAGCTACCGGTTAAGTGTTGATGAAGATAACACAACCAATATATTTCTCAGATTTGCCAACTTGATTTTTCTGTCATTCTGGTGAAAACCTTATTTATTTTTGTACGAGATCCTAACCTCAAAAGTAAACAACCTATTCAACCAAGTTTCCGAAGAAAACACAAAATTTACTGCGGGTAATATGGTTGAAGAATGGGATTCATCCTAAACAGGGGATTGGAATGAAATAGCTGTTCGGACTATAATAATGCGATAGTCCTCCAAGCTCCTCCGAACTTCGAATGTATGAGATTTCACAATACTTGAAAGAACTCCAGATTACAACGAATGGAAGGATTAATTATTCTGCAATAACTCACAGGTGAATATAACCGACAAACACAGGGAGACTAGACATTAACTCATTATTTCTATTTCAGGTTGAACAGTGAAATGCAAACGTTTGTCTGAACTATTTCGTTTTTCATCGACAATTAAAATTCAAATATGATATCTATGTGAGATGCACTGAATAAAGGATTATGAGAGGTCTACTACTTTCTTGCACTGGAATATTTGAACACGTAACAAATGGTATCAATAGCAATCATTTCAACGCATTTTAGCTACTATGAAACTCCTATAAAACTGTTAAGAAATACTGAGTTCTGGAAGTGATGGTATTGCGGCAGAGTCGGACTACTTTGAAAGCTATAGATTCCTTCAAAAGTGATTATATGAAGATATTGCATGGGATTTCTCACATAGTTTGGATATAAGTATTATCTATCAGGATGTTTTGGCTACGAAGCTTTTTCCATTGGTTATGAAGGCTGAATTCCGAAGGAGCTTTCAGCTAGTAGTTTGAGGAGATATATACATGGTGTTACACTCAAATCGACAGATTTTAATCATTATATTAACCTTTTCATGTTTTTATCAAGAAAAAATGTAAACACTATGTATTACGTGGGACATTTTGAAGTGTTTTATTAGTATTTTCGATAAACAGAGTAACTCAAAAAAATTCTAAATATTTTTTTAATGGTACACCCCCGCTTCGATTCGAGTTCAATGTTGTGAAGTGCAGTCTTCCTGAATTAATATCATTGCGACCTATTACTTTATTTTAGTTGAATAAACAATTATCATGTTGAATAAACACATTGAATGAGTTTAATATACATAGCGACACATCATGGAACTTGCATTTTGCCTCGTTGCATTTTTCGAATAACTGGAACAATAGTTCATATTCTCCATCCTCATTTCAACTGTTTTTCTGTCCTTTATTGAAGTCACATGATGTATCGCACATAAAAACTAGAAACGCTCTGCATAGCGTGGCAGTAACAAAAGATCTTACGCAACACTATTTGAAATTCTGTGTACCAGTTCAGTAGGCTCAGAAGAAAAATCTCCAGACGAAAACTCGTACCTCAGAACTGTGTGGAAAGCTCATTTACCGCAGTCAGCCCACTGGAGGAAGATAATTTCGCCAACTGCCAACTCGCCGACGACTAGCAAGAGTCTTCAAGTAAGTTATTCAGTGTGTACTGTGAAGTGTCGTACTGCCCGTCATTCTTCATTTTTTTCGTCTTCTTTTTCACCATATTCTTGTGAAATTTTTATTCGATTTCATTGATTGTGTTTTTTCTCTTATGTATGTTCATTAATTGAATTCGATGCAATCAAATACGGAAGTCAATCCTGAAACTTGATACTGATTTGAAACTAATTCCAGAATTCAAAGGTGATAGATCAGAATTTTATAAATTCACCTCTTGTTGCGACATAGTGCATACAAGTCTTTCACAAGCATCTGATGAATCTATGTTAGTTAACATCATCAAATCTAAATTATCGGGTTTAGCTTATCAAGTAGTCAAACATAAGACAGATGCTTCCTGGTTAGAGCTGAAAAAGGATTTACAAGAACAGTTTTTGGGGAAAAAGTAGTATTGCTCAGCTACAAAGTGAACTCATTAGAGCTCATCAGAAATTTGGTGAAACAGTAAGAAATTTTGGCAATAGAATTGAACAATTGCCGAATGATCTAAACGATGCATGTATTTCATCTGAAGGCGAAGAAGCAGCAACAGTAATCACAAGTTTGAACTCGAAAACCGCTTTGAAATATTTCGTTGAAGGTCTAAACTCGTCTCTTAAAATAATAATAAAAGCTATCTGTTTTGATAGTCTTACTGAGGCGATCGAAGCAGCTGTAATGTAGAAATATAACACACAGTATTAGAATATTGTGTTTGATTCTACTACCGCTAGTATAATAACATTACTGTAATCATAACAATTTATATGGACTAAGCATTATTGTGTAAACCAGAAAACCAGGTCGAACCTGGGGTTCAATGATTTGGTTTGATCATTATACTTTCTACCTGCAACATGAAAGAGAGTTTGATTTACCCTTCTAACCAAAATCATTACACAGCAGTTGAAGAAGAAAGGTCATCTGGTACAAGTTTTAAACAAAAAAGTTTCATAAAGAATAAGCAACCTTTCAAAAAGTGTAATCCACTGCTCAGTTTCCCGTTTTTCCAAAAAGAGAAATAAAGTCTCCTATAAATATTGCTTAAATGATATGTGCATATTGCAAAAAAGAGGGTCATCACATTAGAGATTGTTTCAAGAAAAAACGTCCTCATTCATTCAGAAATAGCAATTCACAAACTGTCTTAAATTCGTAAAACTTCCAGCGTCCCAGTATATCGTCCGGAAGTGTAACTCGGGTGGAAAATCTTTGAATTGCCGTGAAAATCCTTCTCACGAAGAGAAAATGAATTCTTATAACATTAATCACGAAAATTCTACTACAAGTCTTTCCCAAACACCCTAAAACAAATCCTTCTTGTAGTCTTTAAAGTGAAAAAGTTTATTGTCTTAATAAAATATTCTCAGAAGTCGCAGAAATTGATAGACACCGGTAGTGCTATCACTCTTTTGTGAAAATCTTCTACAAAAAATGATGCTTTATGCTACACGGAACACAAGTCTTATTTAAAATGTATTTCCGAAACCCTTATACCTACTTATGGCATTTGCTACGGAGAAACAAAAGTAGGTAAATATATTTTAAATCATCCTGTACATATTGTTAGTGATGATTTTCCTATACCTCACGATGGTATTCTTGGAAAAGATTTCCTATATAAATTCAAGGCGAAAATAGAATATGAAGCGAACTCCTTATCTTTTATATATGAACGTGATACGTTTTCATTTACGCTGAAAGCCGCTGAAAATACGAAAGCCGCTGAAAATACACGGAATAAAATAAATGAGTTGAATGAACTAATTATCCCAGCTAGAAGCGAAGTAGTGCGTTTAACCAAAACTAATCAAGTTTCAGATTCACTTTGTTTGTCCCTTGAAGTCGAGAATGGTGTATATGTCGGTAATTGACTCAGCCTAATGATGAATATTGTCATATATCATTCTTGAATACGAATGAACATGAAGTCACGATCGGAAATCCAAAGTTATCTTTTGAAAAAATATTTGTTTATGATATCCTTCAAATTACTGATCCTTCATGTAATCTTGAAAGGCTGAAACTACTTTCCGAATCTATCCGTACTTCCCACATGGATGATAAACAAAAGGAAACCATACTGAATATTTGTTAGTCTTATAATGATGTATTCCATTTAGAAGGTGATTCATTATCCACCACAGATGCTGTCATGCATTCCATTCCAACTGTTGACGATATTCCAGTCAATATTAAACCTTATAGATTACCTTTCAATCGACATGAAGAAATAAGAGACAAAGTACAAAATATGTCACACGAAGGAATAATATCAGAATCAATTTCACCATATAATTCTCCTCTCTTAGTCGTACCAAAAAAGACAAATAGTCATGGAAATAAAAAATGGCGTATTATTGTCGATTTCAGGAAACTAAATGACAAAACCCGCGATGAAGTGTATTATTTGCCTAATATAACAGATATACTCGATCAACAGCTCACTCAATTTAGCTTCAGGTTTCATCAAGTTCTGATGAATCCTGAAGATAAACATAAAACAGCATTCAGTGTACCCTATGGTCATAGCTGGGCATTAACTCGTTAATCCGTTAATGGTTAATTAACGAAGTTAAAATTTTGATTAACGGATTAACTTTCAAGTTAACTTTTGAAAAGGTTAATGGATACGTTAACTTTCGTTAATATGCAGAAGTTCGTTAATCGTTAATCCAATGCCGAATAGTTTCCGCACGGCACCGTCAAGTGACGGGGAACGAGTGAAACAAAAATAAAACTAGATATATTTTGCCGAGGCGTGCGAGTGAGAAAGAAAACTGCAGGGAGATTTCTTTCATTTGACGTTTGATCAATTCATTACTTAGCGCAGATGCTTCGGGTATGGTCCGGTAGTAACCACTACTCACCGCTACTAACCGATTTTTTGACAGCGCTTTCCCGAGAAACTGGTAATCAGTGCCTTATTCCAGGATACATGTTAGTTTCAAGTTTAAAACAGACAGAGAACTACCTATGGTGTAAGGAACTACCATAACAGAGGCATTCATTTTCAAAAGTATGAAAAATACTTTCGACACATGACAACAGCGGTTAGGTTTGAACAGATATTAACGGATTAACGATAAACGTTAACTTGCGTTAATTCTTCCGAAATATAACGCTTTAACGTTTAACGAAGCTAACTTTTTTGTAGCGGATTAACGATTAACGAAGTTAATCAGTTGATTAACGGTGTTCAGCTATGGTCATAAGAATACAATCGTATGCCGTTTGGTCTGAAAAGAGCTCCATGTACCTTCATGAGATTGATGAATAGCGTTTTATCAGGTCTCCAAGGTATTCACTGCTTTGTATACCTTGACGATGTTGTCATTTTTGCGAAAACTTTCGAAGAGCATAATTCTAAGTAGGTTGATATTCTTGATAGATTGAGAAAACATAATCTTAAGTTACAGCCAGAAAAATGTGAGTTCCTACGTCCAGAACTTTGCTATCTAGGTCGTGTTATTACGGAGAATGGCATCAGCTCAGATCCCAATAAAGTTAAAGCTGTAAAAGAATTTCCTATACCAAAAATTGTTACTGAAGTGAAGTCATTTTTAGGTTTATGTGCTTACCACCGCAGCAATCGACCACCGACGGTCGTCAGCCAAAAAGATTCCGAAAAAGACAACTCCGATTGCCTGAATATCGACGGTGATAAAGAAGGTGGAATTCAACAGAATCTGAAAATCACACCCAAAAACCGCAAAATCCAATAGCTTGAATCAATCGCTAGAGCCAGTCAGTACACGTGAAGCAGCTGCAAGGAGAACATCGGCCAAATAATTAACAGAAACATTTTTTATCATTGTTCATTTATTCTCGTTTATAACAATTGTTATTAGCATTTCAACATACATCTTATTATTCTTTGTTCCATTGTTAAATTTCAGTCTACGTTTGAGATAAACTATGCATCTGTTCAAAATATGTCATATTAATAGAAGATCACTATTGGAAGATTTTGGCGAATTCAAGAGATTAGTCATTGATGAGTATGACATCATAACCATTTCCGAACATGGCTAAACATCAATAGTACTGATGATGTCTCTCTTATCAGGTATCACATTTTCAGAGAAGATAGAGTTGGTGGTGGAGTGGCGATTTACTCAAAACCTGAAAGCAAAGAGAATCTCTCTAACAGAAATGGGATCATCTGAGCATATCTGGATCTGTTTTACTCTGAATGGTTGAAAATATGTTACTGGTTCTTTGTATAGACCTCCCAATTCTTCTCCCGTGGAATTTTGTTCATGCTTGGAAGCGATTTGGAGCACCATAGTACCTAAGTACGATTATGTAATCATGACAGGTGATTTGAACATAATTTTCCTTGATATGGGATCTAAAACTGCATCAACATTACAGAATATTCTTGATGTGTATGGTTTAAAGCAAATCGTTGATCAACCCACTCGACTAACTGCGACGTCGAGCTCACTTTTAGATTTAATTATGTGTTCTAGTGACCTGAAAATTGAAAAAACGGAGGTAACTGATTGTTCCACATTTTCTGACCATTGCTTGGTAGCGTGTAGTCCTGGTATCAGAAAGATCAAGTCTCTTTCAGTTTTCCGCGAGTTTAGAGATTTCAGGCATTTTCAATCGAATGTCTTCTATAAGTCAAGATTTCAATCAAATTCACAACATAGTCACTGTCGACGGTAAAGTTGAATGCTTCTCTAGTTTGGTCTTGCAATTATTCAATATACATGCTCCCATCAAACATATAAGGGTAACTAAAAAAAAAGCACCTTGGCTGACACATAGATTGAAACTCCTGATAACTCTGAGAGATAAAGCACTCTCTAAATATAGAAAATCGACTCTTACTCATCATTGGAACTACTATGAAGACCTCAGGAATCTGACTGATGAAACCATGAACTTAGTAAAATGGACATTTATGACAAAAAAACCATTGACCCGTTACCTGAATCATCGAGCGATGTGAATGAAATACATTCTTTCTTCACTAGTATCACTGGTGAAAGCAAATCCCCTGACGATGAATTGTTGAGTTTTTTTGAAAATAATACCAAAGCCGAGGCAAGAAATTTTGCATTCAGTAGAATATCTGATGATAATATTTACAATACCTTACTATCAATCCGATCTCAAGCAGTAGGCTCTGATGAAATAAGCTGCAGAATATTATTATACTGTTGCCCTTTCATCAATACCCTTATGAGGCATATATTCAATGAAATTATCAACACAAGCGTATTTCCTACACTCTGGAAGAAATCTCTTGTGATCCCTCTTAGGAAAAAAATGCCTGCGGAACAATTTTCAGACCTGAGACCTATAAGCATTATCTCTTGTTAATCCAAAATATTCGAAAAAATAATCGATAATCAAATTCGTGTGTATTTGAATAATCACTCGTTACTACCAGCATGTCAGTCTGGATTCCGCCCCGGTTATAGTTGTACTACCGCACTACTAGTGTTACTGATGATATTCGTATGGCAACGGATCAATATTTACTGACTGCCCCTGGTATTGCTTGACTATTCCAAGGCATTTGATCTAATACATCACCAACTCTTGCTGAACATTCTTCACTATCTTGGAATCTTGACTTATGCTATCGAACTTATCAGGAACTACTTTGCTGGAAGATCACAGCCAGTGCTTTACAGCAATCAAGTTTGGGTCCTCTCGTTTTCGTTTTGTATACGTCACAATTACCATCGATAATAAGGTACTGTTCAATCCACACATACGCTGATGATACTCGAATTTATTTCTCTTTCGAAGAGAAAGATTTGATTCATGCCACTGCACTAATAAATGAAGATCTCAATTGTCTCGCAAAGTTATCTGACCAGTATTGTTTGAAATTGAATCCCACGAAATCGAAAGTAATTTTTTAGGAAGAACAGCAGCAAGGAGAAGATGCCTTCCTGCCTTGAATATTCATATTGAAACCTACCTACCTACCTACCTATCGAAGATAAGACGAAAAATCTGGGACTCATCCTTGACAACCCGTTGAGATATACCTCCCACGTATCCTCGATCCTGAAACGAGCATATAATGGTATGCGGTTCATTCACTCGAATAGGAATATTTTGAACAAGCGAACGAAAACCACCTTATGCCAATCTCTAGTATTATCGCATGCAAATTATGCTGATGTTGTTTATGGTCCATCTCTTTTGATTACCGATAAAATGAGACTGCAGAGGCTATAAACCAGCTGTGTTCACATCATATGCAACTCACGGAGGAGAGATCATATCACAAATGACCAGTTATCTCTGGGTTGGATGAGCATGGCTGAGGGAAGAACACTTCATGCCTGTTGCTTATTCCAAAAAATTCTCACGAATAAATGTCCCCCATATTCATATAACAAAATCAAATTCAGAACGGACATACATAACATAAATATACGCTTCAAATCGAAGCTGACTCCACCTGCCCATAGAACAACTCTCTTCAGAGGTTCTTTTTCTCATTACATCACTTGGCTAATGAATAGGATTCCGACCGTTTGAAGAGATATTGGCTTCATTCAAGAAACAAATCAAAAATAATATTTTGGACAGATCTTTGACACTGAACTTCGACTGAAATTTATGTGCAATTGAAGGGGCAAGTGGATGAAGGTGATTTGTGACAATTTGTGAAAAACTTACTTTGTACCGTGGATGAAGGTGATATGTCCATCATTATCATGTCCCCATATTACATTTGGCCAAATGCCTCTAAAATGCTCAAAACTGGGTTGATGAAGGGAATATGTGACACTACTTGAGGAGACACCTAGTGGAAGGAGGTGATAATGGATGTTACCTCTGTGTTCCACTAGAGAGTGCGCCGGTTGAAGCACTTATCACCTTAATCAACTGACCAGTTCAAGTAAGTCGCCGGTTTCGGAGCATTAGTGTTCGGTTTTATCGTTTGTTTTGTGTTGCCTCTTTCGATTGTGACATATAATTTGGGTGAATTCACTATTTTTATTGTCAGAATGAGCAGTCGAAGCAAAAAAATTGTAGAAATGGCGGTAAAAGCGGCTGCATGTGAACCCGATTTGGATGCCAGTTGCCAGCCACCTACAAACCAAGGTAAGATAAAAGTTACTGAAATTTAATTTTGTTTTTCCAATGATTCGATACTAGATTCATTTATTTATTTACATGTAAATGCACTATGAGCCTAATTACAGGAAAATAATAAGATATCAATAGTTGAAACCAATGTATTATAAGCAATTAAAACATTAATCTCTAACAGATATAACAAAGTTTTAGTTTTATGAAACATTTTATGAATAATCAGCATGAATAGTTCCCTTTGTCAATACTGGTATCTCATAACAATGAACAAAAGCAAGACTAGAATAACATATCATGAGAGAAAATTAACCAGGAAGCCCTTATTATCAAATATTTTAAATGAATAAATAATTCAAAACATTTTATTAGTACGTACATGCGACTAGATGTTTTTAGTATTGAACTGAAACTCCATAATCACCAAAAAATATTAGTTTCTTGTACGATTCTCACTAACAATGGGTATACGAAACGTGTTTTGCTATACAGTAGCTTGCTCAAGCAGGATAACAACTTTTTGATCCTTCTTGAAGAAGCTATTTTATAGCGAAACACGTGTCGCGGTTTTGTAAAGCCATTGTTAGTGAGAATCGTACAGGAAATTGTTATATTTTTTGTTGATGTCGTTTTACTGTTTCATATTGGCTAGCTGAACCAAAAAGCGATACATGCAGCACATGCGATGCAAATCAACAAACAGAAGAGCACCATGAAAATGTAAGCCTCGGTTTCGAACTTCAGAGAAAGGATAGGGCCAATGCGAGAGACAGTAATAATACATGTTTCGTCACAATGGACCTCCAGCAGACCATGCCTCTTCCAAAGCTGACGACTAATAAAGCTTTCTACTTGCGCCAAATGTGGTTCTACAACTTGGGGTTCCACATTATTTCAGGAAGTCAGAAAGAGTTTGCTGTGTTCTGTACTTGGACTGAGGATGTGGCAAATCGAGGAAGTGATGAGATATGCAGCTCTTTGCTAACTTTGCTCGAAATGGTTGACTCTCTCAAAGAAAAGGACCATCTGATTATATGGTCAGACTCATGTTCCGGGCAGAATAAAAACTGGCAACTAATATGTTTGTACCAACTGCTGATCAAGAAAAATGTTTTTAAAACAATCGATCACAAATACCCAGAGGTGGGGCACACCTACCTAGATTCTGACAGAGACTTCGGCAGAATTGAAAAAAATTTGAGGAAACATGAAAATATTTTCACCCCTGAAAAATATAGAGAAATAATATCGACTGCAAGTAGAAACAATGTTGTTCTTAATATGACTAACCACTTCAGAGACTTCACGTGTATCGATTCTGAACAGCGACTTATCAACAGAAAAAAAGATTTGGTGGGATCGAAAGTGCCATTCAGAGATCTCCGATGGATTCGTGTAGAAGAATTTGGTAGTTATCTTTTCAAACAAAGTTTTCTCGAGTACGAACCATTTAGGAAAGTGAACATATTACGGAACGAAGCTACACCATCATGTGAAGCAGGAACATCACGAAGCATTTCTACTGTGAAACGTTTAGAAAAAAATGCAGGAATACTCTCAGACGAAAAGATCAACGACATCAAGCAGCAGTTGCTGTTTGTTCCCGAGGAATGCAAGTGGTTTTACGAGAAAGTAATCAAGACCAACGACGAAAAAGTTCGAGAAGGCAAAACAAAAAAGAATAATAGAAGATCCATGTAACAGAAGTGATGTAAAAACCGAATTCAAGTGCGTTTTTGAAGAAAAATTTCCTCGTTTTGTGATTTTTTGTAATTTCAATGTTTATGATTTTAACAAAAATAAAATTCAATAAGATTTTCAAATATCCATTGGTTCGAAATATGTTTTTCATGTTCCACAGAATAATAATTATTGATGAAACTTTGTTGTTTGATAGTGATTTTTATTTGTTTTACAGGCAACTAGTTTTGATTTTTCCTGTATGACTGGTTTTATCTCCTTATTACACACTCCCACATTTTTTTAACTACTAAGGTGATATGTACAGAAAAATGCTAAAATATCTACGTTATTTTCAGAAAACTAATATAATGTCCACTTGTCACAAAATGGTTGGTCATCAAGAATATGATCCCGTTTAACCCGTAGAAAAAATATCTATAGAAAAAAAGTAACAGGCAAAAAACTTTGAAAGCTTTTTCTGGAAATGTACAAAACTGTCGCATATCACTTTTATCCACTTGCCCCTTCAATTTATAGTAGGATTTTTTTTTCGAAATTTATTATACATTTCAACTGCATCATATTCGCAGATTATTGATGTTTCAACGTGCATCCGTTTGTGATGCACGTTTTGTGGTTGAGTGGAAGAACAAGTCTTTCCTTCGGACCAGACTTAAACTCTGCCTTTTGGCTGATTTTATAGATGTTTCATTTTATTCAATACTCAAATGTAACAATGACAGGTTGAGAAAAACTATATTGAACCTGGAAATACAAACAACGTTCAGTGATGTAAACCATTTGCAGAAGGATTCAAAACAGATTAAGGGTAAACTGCACACATTGATTCCCATTGACACTTTCAACGAATACAACAGAAGACAAAAAATTCATAACAAAGTTTTTCATAATATAAAAATCGAACAACGTAACAAAATTGAGAGATTGAATTAAAAATAAGAAGCTTCCACTACAATAAAATTTCAAGAAAAATGGATAAAAAATTTAACTGATGTAGAAATCCCGTTAGACGTAAAACGTCTATTAGCCTTCAGGCCCCAAATTCAGTATTTGCCCTTCAGGCAAAGATATCAAAATTTCATCTTTACTAGCTGACATTGAATCGATTATTGATCTGTTTCCTAAACAGGATCAAGATATCCAAAGATCATAGTGTGCCAATGCGATCACAAATTTCTTACACAAAAATACTGGTAAATCAACATATCTTCAAAATATCTTCAATAAAAGCAAAAAATTTCTCAAAGATAACCCTGAGTTGTATATAGTTAAGAGTGACAAGGAGGATGTAACTATGGTGATGTATAGACAGGACTATATTGAGAAAAGTCAACAACTTCTTGACGACAAGAAATATTATTCACAGATTCCAAATAATCCTGCCTCTACAGTACAACAGAATGCAAACAAACTTGTCTCCAAACTAGAATCTGATGAGTTAATTGACCCAACCACTGTTAAAAAACTCAAAATTTGCAATTCAACAGCTCCCCGTTTTTATGCATTACCTCAAATTCATAAACCTACATTAGCAATGAGACCCATAGTGTCATCATTAAATTCTCAAAATAGTCTAAGAGCCCGCGACACCCAGACCTTCGTTATATTATAAAAACTGAAAATAAGCAAACCCAGCCTATACAACCTGGGTCGCGGTGGCTTTGGCAGGTAACAGGTAGTAAAGGTGAGTAAAATTGTGTTTCAAATTTGTGATAGCATAAAACTTAGTTTTCATATATTTTGACTTACAATCATATAAGAAACCGCCTCGTCTATTGGCGGACACTTAGGACGGTAACAACCCCTTTCCAGACACCCTCACAGTCTAATTATTCATAAATCTATTTTCGTCATAGTATAAAATTTGACTTTCATAAATGTTATTCAGAAAACTATACGAATAATGTTTCCACAATTTCCAGTCACTTTCGATGGTTCCCCTATCTTCCCAGACACATTGAAGTCTACTCCAGGCTTGCGCGCGATGAATATGCATGTACGTTAGTGCGAGTGAAATAGCGCGATCTATACTCTAAATTTATCAAGAGAATTAATTATGTATATTTATAACGGATAAAAAATTAAAAAATTTTATCATTAAATTTTGTATTCAACTAAAATTTGAATTTTTCCAAGTGAATTTTATGGAATCAAGTTGTGATTTAAGAAAGGTGTGAATAAATATCTATCGATAATTTTTTTTTAATTATTGTGCAGAAAATGATAAGAAAAATCGGCAGTCGATGATAAAATTCTAGAAGTTTAAAGTTAAGGAGATAAATTTTTATGTATGTTGGTTTTACTATAAGGAGAGAAAATAATTTAGATCGTAAAGAAATCAATGGAAAAAGAATCAAATTATACTTTTAATTATAGCCATTACAAAACAAAGTTAACAAATGAAGTTTCAAACATGTATTGTTGAATTAAAAAAAAAAAAATTATTTCCATCGTTATCGTCGGTATTTCCATTATCTTCATCGCTGCTACTCCATTCTGTGGATTTGTCCTCATCAATGTCACTATCTTCAACAGCTTCTGTAATGATTACAGCAAGTCAGAACAATTATGAATAGCTGATAATTCGTTTATGAACATTATAACATACCTGACACAGTTCGTAGAAAATCACTGACATAATTGGGTAGCTGATCTCCTTCAAACCATTTAAAATGATATTGACCACTTTTCAGTACCCAGCCATTATTTTCAGGTTTACGTGAAGTAGGTTTACTCAAGTGAGCATTGTTCCAAAATATGCAGTGTATATAATGCTCGGAATGTGATTGATGTTGATGCTGCTACAGTTGAGATGTTTATAGACTCGTATGAAGTATCTGATATTGATGAGGCTTTCAATCGAAAAAAATTGAGAAATTTTGATGCTAGCAGTTTACCACCTTGTAAAAATGAGCTACTGCAGCATTTTTTACGAGCTCATTATATTTGTGCGATTTGGAACAATGCTCACTGAAGTAAACCTACTTCACGTAAACCTGAAAATAATGGCTGGGTACTGGAAAGTGGTCGATACCATTTCAAATGGTTTGAAGGAGATCAGCTACCTAATTATGTTAGTGATTCTCTACAAACCGTGTCAGGTATGTTATAATGTTCAATGTTCATAAACAAATTATTGGCTATTCATAATTCTTCTAACTTGCTTTAATTATTACAGAAGCTGTTGAAGATAGTGACATTGATGAGGACAAATCCACAGAATGAAGTAGCAGTGATGAAGATAATGGAAATACCGTCGATGACGATGGAATTTTTTTTTTTTTAATTCAACAATACATGTTTGAAACTTAATTTTTTTACTTTGTTTTGAAATGGCTATAATTAAAAGTATAATTTAATTCTTTTTCCATTGATTTCATTACGTCTAAATCATTTTCTCTCCTTATAGTAACAAAGATACATACAAATTTATCTCCTCAACTTTAAACTTTTAGAAGTTTATCATCGACTGCCGATTTTTCGTATTTAAAAAAAAAAAATTATCGATAGCTATTTATTTACAACTTTTTCAAATCACAACTCGATTCGATAAAATTCACTTGAAAAAATTCAAATTTTAGTTGAATACAAAATTTAATGATAATTTGCGAAAGTTAATAGCGCAATGATTCGCATTATTGTATTGTTGATTTTATAATTTGTTGATTCGAAAATTTGTTTAAATTACTCTTTTTTAAATTTACTTTTTCAATCCGTTATAAATATACATAATTAATTCTCTTAATAAATTCAGAGCATAGATCGCGATATTTCACTCGCACTAACGTACATGTATATTCATCGTGTGCACGCCTGGAGTAGACTTCAATGTGTCTGGGAAGATAGGGGAACCATCGAAAGTGACTGGAAATTGTGGAAACATTATTCGTATAGTTTTCTGAATAACATATATAAAAGTCAGATTTTATACTATGACGAAAGTAGATTTATGAATAATTAGACTGTGAGGGTGTCTGGAAAGGGGTTGTTACCGTCTTAAGTGTCCGCCAATAGACGAGGCGGTTTCTAATATGGTTGTGAGTTAAAATATATGAAAACTCAGTTTCATGCTATCACAAATTTAAAACACAATTTTACTCACCTTTACTACCTGTTACCCGCCAAAGCCACCGTGACCCTGGTTGTATAGGCTGGGTTAGCTTATACCTGTATAGGGGACATATATAGAAGAATTTTCTGCTTTTATAATATAACGAAGTTCTGGGCGTCGCGGGCTCTCACTCTAAAATGGCAATTTGGCCAAATTTCTGGCAAACATTTCAACTAATTCATATAACACAGAGAATGAGTATTACATACAGGATTTTTTTTCATTCAGTAATTTCATCAACAATTTAAAAATTTCAGATGACTATGTAGTTGTGAGCTTTGACGTAGTTTCCTTATTTACCAACCTTCCTTTTGAAGTTGTCAGATCCGTTTTATCCACAAAATGGAACACCATGAAAAATCATTGTACATTAACATGGAGTGCCTTTATCGACACCCTTGAGTTTATATTCGATTCAAATTTTCTCCTTTTCAATAATTCTTACTACAAACAAATCTTTGGTACCCCGATGGGGTCTACCATTTCACCAATTTTAGTTAATTTTGTATAAGATGAGCTCATCAAGGATGTTTTGTCTCTGATGCCCTTCGATGTCCCGTTTGTGAAGAGGTACGTAGACGATTTGATACTCTCAGTATCATCTGGCAGAATAGAGGAAGCCCTCTACTATTTCAACAGCTACGATATCAATCTGCAATTCACCTCAGAGGAGGAGGAGAATCATAGTATCCATTTCCTCGATATGAGAGTGTGCAGAGACGAGAACAATGTCCTACGCACGGAGTGGTACAGAAAACCTATGGTGTCTAATCGCTTCCTTAACCACCATTCGTATCACCACAAAAGTATGAAACAGAATATTATAACTGCACTAAAGAACAGAGTGTTGAGGTTGTCACACCCACTTCACCAGCAGGAGGATCTTAGGGTACTCAGACAAATCCTTAGAGAAAACTCATACCCTTGTTCTACCATTAACAAAATTCTTTTCAATACTGGTATGAACAATTTTCCTATTAATAACAATTCTTAACCAATAATAATGATACTGTAATCAACAACAATGTTTCAAATAATAATAATGCCCAACCGGCAGTTTTATACAAGTATAGATCTTTACCATATTTACATGCACTTACGCCAAGACTCACGAGTATGTTTGAATCTGAGGACTTACGCATAGCCAAGAAGAATCTAGAGGTAGTAAACAGTCTCTATAGTAAAACCAAAACCCCTTTGTCTAAGATAGAACGATCCAACGTCATATATCAGATACCATGTTCAAATTGTGCCAAGGTCTATATTGGACAGACTGGTAGAAATCTATCATGGCGCATCACGTCCCACAAAAGCGATTGCAAAAAAAAACAGTCGTGCTCTAGCAGAACACAGCTTGTCAACTTTTCACCATATTGATTTTAATAACCCTACCATTTTAGCAGTGGTGGACAACTGCCTTAAAAGAAATTTCCTGGAGATAGTTTACATCAATAGGGAACCTAAGAGTATGAACAAGAGGTCAGATGTTGCAAACCTCAGCGTAATTTATAATACATTCTTAAATTCGATTCCACCAAAGCTTTAAGCAATATATAGAGGTTAAATCAATTTCCAAATGCAAACTAAATTTTCAAATGCAAAAAAATTTTTTAAAATAACATTAATAGTGATTCATACGTTTTTTCATAGAGGTCGCTGTCACAGAGCACTGATGTGTATGGTAGACAGCGCTCAAATTATGACAAGACAATTGACAGACTGGCAACCCGTTGCTGCGCCCAGACCACGAGTGCTCTCTGACAGTTATGACCAAAAAAATTCAAAAGAAAGTAAATTTTCCGCTTTTATTATATTCAAGAGCCCTTTTTTAATCGTTTTTAATCCATGAACGCACATGTACGGCGTACATCTTCCTAATTTTCATTCTTGTGGAGAATGTTTTTTTGTTGTTTAATGACGACTGTCGGCAACCAGCTCCCCTCCATTATAATCTCACGTTAGTAGGTCAATTGTCACAAATATTTGTATTGCTTTCACTAACATAGATAATATTTACAGATGTCTTGATAATGGAAATACATTTTTCGAAAGCTCGACAATTTCAACAAAGAGTTGTTCTTTAACCAGGCCACTTTTTTTGACTGAATCCCAAAGGCATACTCTCCCACTTTGAGTGTATTCCGAGATTACTCAGTTTTATATATATATATATATATATATATATATGTTGTTCTTTAACCAGGCCACTTTTTTTGACTGAATCCCCAAGGCATACTCTCTCATTTTGAGTGTATTCCGAGATTACTCAGTTATATATATATATATATATATATATATATATATATATATATATATATATATATATATATATATATGTGAAAGATTCCTTTTCTTTCAGCGAATTCATCAATAATAAACGAATACCTCCAAATGATGTTGTTATCAGTTTAGATGTCGTCTCACTATTCACAAACTTACTTTTGGCATTAGTGAAACAATTTCTACATGAAAAATGGGAAGATATATCAAGACACTGTAAACTGGATAAATCAATGTTCTATGAAATTTTAGACTACATTTTCGATTCTAATTACTTTTTTTTCGATGACAAATATTATAAACGAATTTTTGGCACACCAATGGGTAGTTGTATATCCCCAATATTGGCAAATATGTTTTGGATCGAATCATAGAATATTCGATTTCCAAATTAAACTTTGAAATTCCTTTCTTCAGAAGATCCGTGGATGACTTGATCCTTTTCGTTTCCTTCATTAGTATTGAAGAAACAAAACGAATCTTCAATAGCTACAATGATACTATTCAGTTCACTGTTGAAAGAGAAATATCTAATTCCATAGCATTTCTTGATATGACTCTGATAAGAACATCAGATAATGATATTATCGGTAAATGGTACAGAAAACCATTCTGTAGCAACAGATTTATCAATTATTATTCATACCATCCTACAAAAATGAAAATTAATTATTAAAGTAACTCACTCCTCACTGAAGATTGAATGTTCGAAAGATCTAAGACATATACTTCTAGAGAATTCATACCCATCTAATTTGATGAATAAATTACTATTCAGTGAGATGAATATAACGGAAAGACATGTCACTCACGATAATAATAATTTGGTAAAATACCGATCTCTACCTTACATCCAAGAACTCACCCCAAAATTAATCAACGTTTTCAAAGAAGCTAACATCAAAATTGCACAAAAAAACATCAAAACAGGTAAACGACTCTATTCAAGAATCAAATATCCAATTGATATCAATCACGAATCCAATGTGATTTACAAAATTCCTTGTAATGATTGCGATAAAGTATATATTGGTCAGACTTCTAGACTTCTGAAAGGAAGAATAATATCCCACAAAAATGACAGTAGACGTAATCTAAATTCATGTGCATTATCACGACATGTTAATGATTTAGACCACAAAATGAATTATAGCGAATCGAGTATTTTAGATTACGAAACTAATGAAATCGAACGAAAATTCTTGGAAATGATTCATATCAACAAAAACATCAATAGTATGAACAAAAGAACAGACCTCGATAACCTTAGTGTGATTTACATTTGTTATATTCTCACTTTTGATCAAAACAAATCTGGAGATCAATCGTATAGTAGTACTGATTCACCCGCTATGGCAACATGACATCATTTCATCGAAAAAGAAGAATATCGTTCCCATTGTAAAATATTTTCAGATACCAGTAACTCAACCCGGCGTCGCCCAGGTGGGGTCTCACATGGCCATACAAATTTTAAATCACTGGCATTTCGAATCGAATGCACGCACGGTTCATTGGTTGCCTATAGCTTCCCAAAACACTTCATTCTGGCGCGAGTGTAGTCTTCAGTCAGCTACTGAGAGAGTAGCAGTGCCGCAAACAGCGCTGGGGTCACAGGAGCCCCACCTGTGTTATCAAGTTATACATTTATTTTTATAGGTAAGAGTTGATTTTGGTATAAATAATGGTAATATCTGAATGCGATTATTTCCGTAGGATGTCTCATTACGAGAAAGAGCAAGAGCAGCTTTTGTCACTCTGGGAAGAAGAAGAAGATGACGATGGAGATTTTGTGGATTCGAGTGATGATGAAGAGGTTGATCACCTTAGTGTCCAAAGTTACCATTCCGATAGTGAATGTGAAGAAACTGTCACAGAAGACACTGATGACCAGAGCATTCCAAGTTCGTTTTATTTGTGTAAGGACTCGACAAAATGGAAAAAACATCATGCTAATGACAAGGTGAGAACAAGATCAGAGAATATAATTTCACAATTACCAGGGTCCAAGTTGTGTGCCAAAGATAATAAAACTGCATTAGACTGCTGGCATCTCTTTTTTGATCCTATAATGATTGAGAGTATCACCGACTGTACCAATATTATGATACGTCGAGAAGCCCCAGCTTATAAAGAGAAGTACTATTGCGGCGAAACCAATGTTATCGAAATGAAGGCATTGTTTGGTCTTCTTTATCTTGCTGGCGTGTACAGAAGTGGGCATCGCCATCTGCGAGATCTCTGGCGAACAAATGGAACTGGTATTGATATTTTCCGAACAGTTATGTCTTTCAATAGATTTTCATTCTCACTACTATGCCTGCGTTTTGATCACGTTGAAAATAGGCAAGAAAGACTTCAAGTGGATAAACTTGCCGCTATAAGGGCAGTGTTTGAAAAGTTCGTTTCAAACTGTCAAGAAGCATATACACCAGGACAGTATATGACAATCGATGAGAAGTTGGAATCTTTTCGGGGTCGTTGTTCATTTCGCCAATACATTCCTAATAAGCCTGCCAAATATGGAATCAAAATCCAGGCAATGGTAGACGCTCGCACATTTTATGTCTACAATTTGGAAGTGTATGTAGGAACTCAGCCTGACGGTGTATATGATAGGTGATAGTTTGAACATTCGCGATATTCGTTTTCCATAAATTCTTACTGAATTGAGAGTTATTTATTTTTTCTACAGTTTTCGGAGTTGTCATGTTTTTTGCCCGTGAGAATTTCACCATTTTGACTTTTCTGATGATATCTTGAGAATTAAACTTATCATAAAATGTTTCCATTTTTATTTATGAAGTAAATACATCTGAAAACCCATGTCACGTACAAACCTGAGAAAATCCTGATGTTTAATTTTTTCCTCGTATTTCTAATTTTGGGGTACATCAGACCCCACCTGGGTGATACTGTAAAGATTTCTCACCTGGGTGACGCCGGGACTTTTCATGATTCCCTCACAAAATTTTCATTTTTCACGTTAAGTAAGTACTTGTACATCCGTATTCGTTAGTTTGTAATCATAATGTATCATATTGTAGTTGTCCTGAAGAGAAAAATTAAAATTTTCGAAAGCTTGACAAAATAACAAAGAGTTTTCTTTGAAAGAAAATCTACTGACTGCATCCCCAAAACTAACAATACACTATATATATATATATATATATATATATATATATATATATATTTATTTGAAATTGTGACTGTATGTGCGTTATGTGCTCTATTCTTGAAATTTTTTATTACATTGATTTTTGTTTTCATGGGATGATATGAATGATAATTTAACAATCTGTTACTATCTATAGGTTTTCGGTACCATCTAGTTATGAACAGATATTAGTGATCTGAGCAATATATATACTTATATTCTACATAAAAATCTGAATACGAATGATAACTCTCATCCTCATTGAATATAATACTCCCTCATTTGCAATTATAATATCAGTAGATAATTAAAAAATAATAACTCTGTATATGACTCAACTTCCGTCAAGTGACTTCCCGATCTTCGTGAAATATGTCATGCATTTTTAATAATTTTAATTGATTTTCACGTCAAGTATACATATATATATATATATATATATATATATATATATATATATATTGTAATTCATATTATACATTTACATATTGTAGAGTCTTGAGAAAGAAAATAAACATTTTCGAAAGCTCGACAAAAACAAAGAGAACAGCCTAATTGTCATCCCCAGACTGCAACCCAAATAAGTCTCTCTCTCTCTCTCTATATATATATATATATATATATATATATATATATATATATATATATATATATATATATATATATATGCTCGGATAGGCTTCCACAGTTCTCTGGAACTCTGGAACTTCCGGTTGAACCGCGTCTGGATTTTTTCTTCTTTCGACGTTTCGGCTACCACTTTGGAGCCATTCCCAAGACTGCTTGACTTGGTGGCGAGGCCTAAGTCTCCTTAACCCCCAGCACTCATCTTGACAGAGTGAAGATTGTGGTTCGGTTGATGGAGGGATGGTATTTATAGCTGTATGAGAATCCGACGTTGTTGAAACTGTCGGACTGTATATAGGTCTGGTTTGAGAAGGATTCAATCCTTCTCAAACTAGTTAGTTGGTGAAAAATTCAAGAGCGACGCGAGTTTGAGGTCACCGTCAATGACTGAAGGCTTAGCGACGCAGGGGTGTGACGACCCTTCGGAAATCGACAACAACAGACTTCGTATGGATATTTCACCTATACTACAAACAGGGAACTTGGCCAGTTCCAGCAGTTCATCAGAAGTTTCCAGAAAAAATACAACCACCGGTGGGAATGAAGTGAATAAGAAAAAGGATACTAGAGATAAAGTGAATGAGGAGACAAGAAATATAAAGTACCAGGAAACAAAAAATGAGAAGATTGGGACAAAGGTCGAAGATAAATATTTAACTACCCCTCGGTGAGTCGGTTATAAATGCTCCTTAAAACACTGTTCTTTCGAGAAAATGATCAGAGCGTCACCGCCTAACAAATGCGCTTATGAATTCCGCTCCGCGCTAACCGGAACCCGGACTAATCCGGACCTCCCTGCGAATAGTGTAATTCAAAGAAACAACTCCAAGCCATCACATATCCCCGTACCGCACGTCAGAGCATCGTCATCATCGCAGACTATGAGTGATCAAGTAGTCCGGGTATAAATTGGAACGCAAGCACAGAATAGAGAGAAGTCGTTCAGTTCACCGCCACCGTCATCCCCGCCGGCAACCCTTAAACCAACTCCTGCCGTATCCACGCCGCCGTCCTCACTGGCAACCCCGAAACCGCCCTCCGTCGTGCCCCCACCACCACCCTTGCCAACATTCTTGGAAGAGAAATTGGGGAAAGCAGGACACAAACGAGCGGAAAGGCCTGTCACCCCAGTGAACCAAGTGGGATCACAGCTCACGGAACCCCAACTGGAAATACTGGTGAATGGTCGGTGGACCAGTTGGTGGCCGCCCTCCGCGCAAACCCCAACCGAGCCACCTGGACTCCGGAGTTGAGGGACCAGCTCCGCCACCTGAGGCCAGCCCACCGTCCCACTCAGGCCCACAAGCAGCACCTGAAAGCGTCGGAAGGGAAGGTGATAAGGGTCTGGTTGCCATAAACCAAGTCACGAGGCGATAGGCCCCCGAAGGATTATTTATTTAGTTATTTTTTTTGCTGCTCAGAGCCGTATTCATTGTTGTTAAATTTTTTTATTTTTATATAGAATAAATGTTTTGTTTTCCTATCGTTGAATATTATCGCCTGCTCTACTGCCCCATTTCCGTGTACCTTCAACCCTGATCTTATAAAACGGCCGTTGCAGGAAATTAACACTGAAGTCTGTAAGGATGGATGTTCTGGACCTGGGTTTAGAGCTTTCCTCACCAGACCGAATAGCCGCCGAGCTCCTAGAGGCCATGCAGGACACCGAACAAGAAATAACCGAACAGCCGTCGCATAGCACCGACAAGTCTCGTGCGTCCGAGAAAATGAATGAAGTCACACCAGTAGCAACAACCCTCGCTTGAAGATGATAGTTTTCTGTTTTACTACTCAGGTAGTTTTAGATTTCATTTATGATTCATATGGATTAGTTACTCATTGAATCGCCTTCTGAAGTTGGTTCCTCAAATACGTAATCTCAGGAGTTGAAATCATGCGAATTTAAACGCCCTCTGGTGTCTTGGAAGAGACAACTCCGTTCAGGGTCATTTTGGGTTCTGCGGTACTAAACACTTCTGAACTGGGAGTGACATTAGTGAATTCTGCGAAGAACGGCCTTTCTATCTGATGTGCAAGAATTTATGATTTTCTTCGTCATCCTTAATTGGGGATTATTTCTGCAAATCAGTATTTGAGTGTTATGAATTGGTTGTGGTTTTGTAGTGAATATTTTTCCGAATCAATTCACAACTTACCTCTTGGAGGATTTATTTGATTGGTTCCAATCGCGTAGACAGGATCATCTCACGCCAGAGACTTTGAGATTTTGTTATCCTTGGTTTACCGATTCCTGTTGGAAGAGGATCGCAATGCTGTTTTTACGGAGGAAAACCCCTTGACTAGGGTAAGAACCATTTCATCTATGTTTTTTTTGTAATCAGCATTAACTACATTTTTTTTGTTCATGCTTTTCAAGTGCTTTACTAGTGGAAGTTTCTCCTTCAGAGAAAACTTCTAAGTCACTGCTCGATTGTTATCTCACTCCAGCAGAAGTGAAATAAGATAATATCTGTATCATAGTTGATATTTCCAACCATTTTCATTCATTTATTATTCATATAGTCTCAGCTCTAAGAAGTGTTGAATTTTCCAAAGTTCTAGAGCTTTTCCTGTCTAGTTTTGATTCACAAGTGGGTAATTCGATTTATATAACCGTTACGAGGTACTTGCTTCTTGTGGGAAGCTATTTGAAACTTTTGAATTTAGAAATAGATTTGAATCATAAATTAATCAAAATACTTGGACGTAGGTTGAACTTACTCAAGAGTGAGATCATCTCACTGACAAACGAGCCTCTTTTTGTTGAGTTTTCTGCGAGACAACAGTCGAGTTATCTTAAACTTTTTCATAAAATCAAATCTTCAAATATCAATAAATTAAATAATTTGTTACTTATTCAATCCCAAATCAATTTAAATGTTAAACCAGAGTGGAACTTATCAAGTTCAACAATTCCTCCTGATATTTTAAATTTCCTAGCTCTTGGCCCCAAATTTAGCATTGAACCTCAATTACATAAAGATTTGCCAATTAAGAATATTCTGGCAGATGTTGACTATATCACGCCATCCATTCCGGATGATCGTGTGCGTAACACACCAGTTGCCAGATGCACAAATGTAATTACAAATTTTACGAATAATAATTTTTCTCATTCCTCTTCTTATTTTCATCAACTTTTCAATAAAACAAAACGTTTTCTGAAAGATAATCCTAGTTTGGTTGTTACTAAGTCAGATAAGAACAATGTCACAGTCATAATGGACAATATATTTCACTCACTTACAATTTAATTACAGACAACAATTTATATATTTCTCTCAACAAAGATCCTACTTCTCAAATCCAATCAAAATGCAATATGCTAATAAAGTCTCTTTTCACTTCAGGTCAAATTGACGAGCCAACGAAAAAGAAACTCACCTTCTACAAAGGTGTGATTCCAAAATTTTATTCTCTTCCAAAAATTCACAAACCAGTTTCGTCCATAAGACCTATTGTTGCCTCAATAGGTGCACCGACTGAGTTCTTGTCTGCCTTCCTAACAGAATTACTCACGAGGGCCTATGATTTTAATAATGATTATTATATCAAAGATTCGTTTGATGTCTCCACAATGTTCAACAGGATGAAGCTCCCCGATAATTATGTGGTAGCACGTTTAGACGTTACTTATTACTTATTCAGTAATGTTTATTTAGATGCTTGTATTAGAGCAATTGATAAAAAATGGCACTGTATCGGCTCCATTTGTAACATACAAAAACAAACCTTTTTTGAATTAATCACATTTCTCTTTAATAATACAGTTTTCTCCTTTGACAATAAAGTATATAAACAAACGTTTGGTACCCCAATGGGGGCAAAAATGAGTCCCATTTTGTCGTGTAATGTAATGGATGACTTGTTGGATGTAGTCATTAATGTTCTCCCTTTTCAGTAACATTTTATTAAGAAATATGTCGATGATATTATTCTCGCTTCACCTGCTGGTTGCACTGATGAGATTGTGGAAATATTCAACAGTTACGACCCGTACATCCAATTCACGATGGAGTGTGAAGACGATGAACGTAGTGTGCCATTTTTAGACACGAAATTCATTCGTACACTTGACAATATCATCATCATCGATTGGTACAGAAAACCCATGAGTTCGGGTAGATATATGAATTACTTGTCGTACCACAAGGAATCCATCAAGGTCAACTTAGTTAAGCAAATGAAACATCGAATACTCAGCATCTCGGATAGTGCCTACCATGCTAGGAATTTGAGAGTACTATACGACTTATTCCGAAATAACTCATATCCACATACTCTTCTCAAGAAAATCCTTTACAGCACCACAATGGAACCTTCACAATTAAATATAAATGATAATGTTTTGGATGCTGCAAATGTAGTTGATCCAGGTTACGAACACTTTTTTCACATCTTTGCCATATATTAATGATATTACGTACAAAATCGCGAGAATTTTCAAACCATTTGATAATATAAAAATTGCAAATGAAACCATTTCAAAAATAAATTCACTTTTTACTAAAGTAAAAGACAAAATTCCTCTAACATTTCACTCAGATATAGTTTACTGTATTCCATGTTCTGGCTGTAACAATGAGTATATTGGTCAAACAAACAGACTACTCAAGGACAGAATTTGTTCACATAAGAGTGACTGCAGATTGCACCCAGAAAGATGTGCCCTTAGTGAACACGTGCATGAAGAGGGTCATTACATGGATTTTGGCTCAACCAAAATCCTCACGAAAGAACCAAACAAACACAAAAGACTCTCTCTGGAAATGGCCTTCACCTCGCAGTCGGTCTCATGTTTGAACAAAGGATCTGACATTAATCACCTCAGTGAGATATATTCATATTTACTACAGTTGGATCAAGGTAATCCAAAATTCAGGGACCAAAGCTCCCATTTTTCTATTTAATTATATTGTTTACATTAATGCCGTTTCTATAATAACGTTTTTCAAAACTTCATGAATTTTTTTCACATATTACACTCAAAATTTTAATAAGGCCTTCAGCAACCCTGGCAACATTGTCTATTCTCTACTCATCTATAAATTTCAAAAACTCGCGAGCTCACTCTGAGGATGCGTCGACCTACCGATATTTCCGCATACCGGACATCCATGCAGGATGGAACTTTTAACCTAACATTTTTTATCATTCCATGCCGGCGTTCGACATGCAAATGGACGTCTAGTCATAAATTTTGATATAAATTTTAAATTGTGTAATGTTGACCAAATTGAATATTTTTAATGAAAGTTTGTGACATATGTTTGTGACATATGTTTCATACATGTTTTAAATTGTTAACAATCTTTTCTGCACTCAATCTCGTGGACACTGTAAGTAGTTTTTTCGCACTTTTACCTTCCAAATTGACAAATTATATAATATTGTAGCTTTCCCTGAGGATGACAATAAACATTGTCGAAATATTGGAATTCGTGTTATAAGAGTATACTTCCTGCATGCTGCTTACCCAACTATTTTCCTAGTTTTGTATATATATATATATATATATATATATATATATATATATATATATATATATTTATTTATATTATTACTGCGGCTCACTCACTAGTTTTACCAACCCTGCTATTTACTAGATTTCGGAAATTTATTATCATCGTGGTAGTTCATCACTTGGCTCATAAACGCTTACTTGCTGCTTACCTGATATATAACTTCAATCTTAGGATAACTAGTAGGATATTGTTGCTTACTACGTATACTCACATTTTTGTATCTTGCTGCTTACCTAGTATACAACTTGAATATCAGGATATTCAGTAGAATATTCATGCTTATTATGCTTTAGTACACTTACATTTTCGATATCTTGATGCTCACCTAGTATATGACTTGAATATTAGGATATTCAGTAGAATATTGATGCTTTCTATGCCAGAGTTCAATTAGAGTTTGTACTTACTGCACACTAATTGCAATTTTTTGTGTAATCTTCTTCATTAAATATTCGTTCTTGGCACATGGTCTCTTATTATAACTATATTTGGTGAATTGGTATAGTTGAACACTTAGGGGTATTTGGCGTTTGAAATTTACCTGGCTTCCATTGAAGACCCTTCAGAGTGCTATTAAGATTGGAACCCCTCCCGTCTCCACTGATAGCTCAGCCGCGAATACCCGTCTGTCTACAAACAGGGTACTACGTGCCCTTGTATTTGTATTTTTGCGTGTGTTACTCTCTTTGAAGGGCTATAACCTACACCGACGTGATTCTCGCAGCTCTCTTACCCAGTATTCTCGGCTAGAAAGGCTAGAAAGGAAAGTTCCCGTAGGAGGGAATTTGTTGGGCCCTGTCCCTCCTGCCGCTGCCCGCATCCCCAAGCACTCGTTGCATGTTCAGATTGCGGATGTCCCCATCCGTTCGACACCGGTAGAAGCTCCCGATAAGTCAGAAGGATGGATGCATAGCCGTGCGAAGAAATATAATTTGTTTTTCTTTTCCTCAGTTTAATTTTATACGACATTGTTAGTAGACCGCGAATAGTTTTACTAGAGTTGTAACAGACGAATTCGACCTGAATAGATTTTTTTTGACTCCACAGTGAAGACGTCTGATTCTTAGTTCAGTTTTGATTTGATTATTCGAATTAGGTAATGTAGGTATTTGATAAGATGAAGTATTAATTAAGGTACGATAACTGTTAGTGTTTGCTATTTTCCCGAGACGCTTCCGCATTTGTTTGAAGAAAAAAAAAAGAAAAAAGAATTATTATTAAGATAGAAGGGTATGCTTTACATTTTTTTTTTATTTCCGGAGTAGGAAGGGTGTGTAAAGAAGTTACTATTTTCAGGTTACTTTCAGTGAGTATATTACAAGTATTATGTTTTGAATACCCCTTGGTAAGTCGGTTATAAATGCTCCTGAAAACACCGTTCTTTCGGGAACATGATCAGAGCGTCACCGCCTAATAAATGCGTTTAAAAATTCCGCTCCGCGGTAACCGGCACCCGGACTAATCCAGACCTCCCTGCGAATAGTGTAATTCGAAGCAACATCTCCGAGCCATCACATATCCCCGTACCGCACGTCAGAGCATCGTCATCATCGCAGTACAGAATAGAGAGAAGTCGTTCAGTTCACCGACCGTAGCAGAGCAACGAGACCACTGCAGAGAGCCAGCCGACCGACCGCCACCGATACCAAGCAGCAGAAGCCGTAGTGACCTGACCGAGAGGTAGGAACCCGTAAGTTGTGTTTGCCTGTCCGCCGGAACCCCGAGTAAGTTGCCGAGAAACGCGCCGGGAATTTTTATTGTCGCGTACTCTCTCTCTTCTTTCAACCCTTCGTGTCCGTTACACTGGGGTATATCTCTTTCTTACCGCAGTTCGTATCAGTACACTGGTGCTTGCTATCTCTCTCTCTCTTCCTTCCGCTCTTCGTGTCCGTTACACTGGGGTTTTATCACTTTCTTAGCGCACTTCGTGTCAGTACACTGGTGTTTGCTATCTCTCTCTCTTCCTTCCGCCCTTCGTGTCCGCTACACTGGGGCATACTGTCTCTCTCTCACGTGAAGCCTTTCGTGTACGTTACACTGAGGTTTGACACCTGTTCTTCATTCTTGCCGTATCGAAGCGTCTTGAAGTGTCAAGGTATACAGGGTGATCAGAACTGAATATCGGGTTGGTGGATGACAGGCTATACCGTGGTGCGAATACTGTAGAGCTTCTGCTACGATGCTTCGAGTTGTTAGCCCGCTTTTAGTTGCTACCCCCTCCCGCTTTGAACCGCATGTGTCAACCGTAATATTTCCCTATAACAGCGCCGATTTACATTAACTCATTTCGTTCACTAAATTACGGTTTGTTTGCTTCATAATCGTTACACGCCCCGTCCTTTTTTCTTGCTATCGTACATCGCTCATAGAGAAGGAAAGTTCATATTTAGAATTTTCACTTGTCCGAAATAAATGAGTTAGTTATAATCTGTGTTTCCTTTCATTAGTTGAGTGAGTTGAGTATTCATCTTTGTAATTAGCTGTCGGTAAATCAGTTTGAATCTCAGCAGAGTCAAGTAAAATCTGACTCTCTGACCTCTGAAAGCTGTCGAGTCCACCAAGACCCCTGAATTACCGTCTTCACTGCAGCTGCCCGGTGTAGTGGTGCTTGTTGACACTCTAAACACACCAGCTGGCGCCCGCCCGTAGCGATAGAGGGCGCTAGATATTGTTTAACGCTAGGAAAAGGCGTTACAAAATTATTGCACAACTCGCAACGAACGCTATTATCTCAGAAACGAGGGGGTTCTGTATTCAAAAAGGGAAAAAGAGAAAGGCATGACAAAGTATGTGCGCCCAAGGTAATAATAAAAGATATCTTGAGAATATATCACGATGCTCCTACTCCTTCGCATATCGGACAAAGAGAATTAATGGATTCAGTCGCAAGAGATTTTTATTGGAGCGGCATGAAACAAGACATGATAACTTACTGTAATGCCCGCTGTTTACTCCTCGTTCCTTCCTAGCTTAGTTATTTTTTTTTCTTTCTCTTAGGTTAAGCATTTAATCATTATATATTATGTAACTCTACTTTCAAACTCACTACTCGGTCATTCAACAGAAATATTCGAGATTCTCTACAAAATCATTCGTTCCTCACTTTTTGCTTCCGCTGTATATTATAATTCTGGCCAGCCGCGAGAGAGTTGGTCGATTCTCACCGAGAAGCTCGTGCTGGCAATAGCAATTCCGAGTCGTATCGCAATTGAGAAAAACCCGAGTAACGTGACACGTCAAAGTGCTCTTTTTTTAGATAATTACACACCCAGAATACAGTCCATTTGCATTACGTGTGAAAGAGCGGTGGAAACTACCGAAGCCAGAGAAGTCCAGGATTCCAGGTGAGTTGACTTTCTTTTTCTTCGGCTGGCAGAACCCTAACTCTCTCAAACATCAACATTTTTTGGTTCTTCGAACCGGATCATTTGTTGGATCCTTCTAACTTGAATATTTACTGTTGAATGACTCAAATATATGCAATTGATAACATTACATTTCAGTGAACGTTATTTTTTGTCCAAGTCACAGTGTTTCTCGGTGTTTTTTTACTCCTCTTTTTATATCTTGTTCATTTCAAACATTCAATATTATTTAGAACATTTCTCAATTCTCCTCTATAAATAAATTATTCATCATTTCGATTCAGATATTCAGTACACCGCAAAAAATCTCTTTAATTTTTTTTATCATATTGAAGTATTGTTGTGTTCATACACTGCTAACACAAAATTAGGATACTTTCACGTATTGGAGATTTTGTATTTTTCCTCGTTTCAGTTATCAAACAATTTTTCACTACAATACATTCTCTGAACTGCTCAGATTAATTTATTTTTCACCATGAGTAGTGCCGTAACTACGAAGTTGAAACAAATTCGTGCATTTTGAGATACCGCAATTGATAGAATATCTGTTCTTTATGATTTAGCGAAATTAGCAGAAACCGATGAACTTCAGCATTCATACTTTAGAGTTCGATACTTGGAAGGCAGTGATATTTACGAGGAATTCAATCGACATCATAATGAATTGATAAAAATTATTTCTACTCAAGAAGATAACGATCTAGAAAATGAAAAATTGCTCAGACAAGAAGTTGACGAAAAATTCTATCTAACCAAATCGATTCATTATGAGTTATTTGGAAAAACTCCTCAACAACCAATAGCAAGTTCAAGTAATGACAACACCAGACTTCCAAAGTTGAACATACCTACATTTACCGGTGATCTGAAAAATTGGTCAACATTCATTGGTTTATTCAATTCCTCAATTCATGGTAGGATAAATATGAGCAATTTCGAGAAATTCCACTACTTAATATCCTCCTTATCTGGAGAACCATTGACATTATTGAAAAATCTCCCGATCACAGATGCTAATTACTCTATCGCTTATGCAAACCTTCAGAAACGCTACCAAAATGATAGACTTCTCGCTACCCACTATTGGGACGAAATAAATAATGCTCCTAGACTCACTTCAGAATCTTCAAAACACCTCAGACAGTTATTAGATATATTTTCCGATAATTTACAGGCACTGGAAAATTTATCGTTCAAAGTTAGAGACTGGGATTTCGTTCTTATGAACCTACTTATCAAAAAGTTGGATTCCGAAACTTCGAAACGTTTCGAACTTCATTTTGGTTCTTCAGGTATACCTAAATATGATGAGTTATTCAATTATCTAGAAAAACAATGTACCGCTTTCGATTCTGTTTCTAAAGCTAATAAAAGTGGCTACAATACATCATCATCCCAACATAAGTCATCTATCTCCAAGAAAGCTGCCCTTCTAGTAAAATCTGATGTTAATCAAAACAAATGTTCTTTTTGTCAATCAGATCATTGTATTTATAAGTGTCCAGCTTTCTTAGCGAAATCTCCTCAAGATAAATTTAAAATAGTTAAAGAGCGTAAATGGGGTACAAACTGTCTTGGCTCTCATATATCAAAAAATTGTAGTTCATCATCCTGCTGCAGGGTATGCCAAAATAGACATCATACTTATCTTCATTTTCGTAGCGATTCGAGTTCCACCTCCTCGATAACCGCCAACAATCCCTCCAATTCCGCAGTAACTTCCAATGCTCAGATTTCCTCTGATGTACTAGAGACACCTCTTACTCATTTATCTACTATCACATCCGCCCATTCTAGTGCAAACGATGCATCTTTCACAGTTTTATTATCCACAGCCCGAATACACGTAAGAGATAATCGGGGATGTTTTCAACCAATTCGAGTTCTTCTGGATAGTGCGAGTCAAGCAAACTTTATCACAGAAAAGTGTGCTCATAAGCTCGGACTCCCTCGAACTAAATCTGTCCTTTCCATCAGTGGTATAGGACATACTACCTCCAATGCATCTTCAATGATTACTTGTCATTTGAAACCTCACAATAAGCCTGAACCTCTTTTCACAGTAGATGTCGCTGTTCTTCCACATATTTGCGCAAACATGCCGAGTGTCACTGTCAATATTGATGAGTGGTCTCACTTATCTAACCTCAAACTTGCAGATCCTCAGTTCAACATCCCAGCTCCAATCGATATGCTTCTTGGTGCAGATATATTTCCATATCTCCTACAAGGAGGTAAACAATTTGGTCCAAACTCCACTACCCCTGTAGCTCTTGACACTTCCTTTGGATGGATCATTATGGGGAAAGTCTCTTCCCCTACTTCAAAATCTGTCACCTCACATCTGTTGTTATGTGATACCCCGCTTGATCTCACTATGAAACGCTTTTGGGAGTTGGAAGAGGTCCCTAGGATGAGTACTCGTTCTCCTGATGATTTACTGTGTGACAAGATTGTCAAAGAAACACATTTCCGCCTTCCCTCCGGAAGATTTGTTGTCTCTCTCCCTTTTCGTGAAGGAGAACCTTTTTTGGGGATACTCGATCTATTGCCCTCAAACGCTTTTACACACTCGGAAATCGTTTGAAGAAATATCCTCCTCTTTATCAACAATACTCCGATTTCATGAGAGATTATCTTTTATGTAACCACATGGAAATTGTTGACAAACCCTCCTCTTTCGACAATATGTATTACATTCCACATTTAGCTGTGTCTAATCCCAATAGTAGTACCACAAAACTTCGCGTCGTTTTCGATGCTTCATGTAAGTCACCCCAAGGTTTCTCTCTCACCAGTATTCTTCTCAACTTTCGACTTCACGAATATGTGTTCACCTCAGACGTGAAAATGATGTATGGACAAATTTTAATTGAAGAATCTCACCGCGATTACCAGAGAATACTGTGGAGATTCTCCCCTCAGGATGTAGTGCAAGATTTCAGACTTTCCACTGTTACATATGGATTATCATCAAGTCCATATCTTGCAATCAAGTGCTTGTTACAGCTGGCTGAAGATGAATCCGATTTTCCAGATGCGTCTCGTGTTATTCGCAGTGATGTTTATCTTGATGATATAGTCACAGGGAGTAACACGCTGGAGGGTGCAAAAAAGCTTCAATCTGATCTGATAGCTCTCCTTGAAAAAGGTGGCTTCTCTTTGAGAAAATGGTCGTCAAATCACCCTGCTCTCCTTGAAAATTTTCCTCCTGATGATTGTCAGCAAGATGTATTTTCTTTTGATTCACAAGATTCCGTTGTAAAAATCCTGGGTCTGAAATGGTTGCCCTCTAAAGATTATTTCTCGTATTCCATTTCAGCCACAAACAATGCATGCACAAAAAGAGGTATGCTTCCTGAAATTGCGAGAATATCCGATCCGATTGGATTTCTTTCTCCTATAACATTTACTGCAAAGCATCTCATCCAACATCTATGGTGTCTCGGTTTGGATTGGGACCAAGCTCCTCCTCCAGACGTTATTGACAAATGGAGTCGTTATAAATCCGAGTTAGCCTTACTATCTGATATCAAAATTCGTAGAATGATATCTCCCTCAGACTATTTATCATGCGAAATCCATGGTTTCGCAGATAGTTCTGAGAAAGGAATGGCAGCTGTAGTATATCTGCGATTTCGAACATCTCACAATACATTTCACACTACGCTGATTTCAAGTAAATCCAAAGTTACACCCTTAAAGAAAATTACTCTTCCAAAACTTGAACTGTGCGCAGCATCACTTCTCGCAAATTTGATGCAGTTTGTTATGCAATCTTACTCAAATTTGATTTTTTCCAAGGTATATGCCTGGTCAGACTCTATGATCACATTGGCTTGGATCAAGTCCCCCCCTTATCGATGGAAGACATTCGTAGGCAATAGGGTTAGTCTCATTCAAGAGAAAGTTCCTCCTAACTGCTGGTGTTATATAAATTCTAAGGATAACCCAGCTGACTGCGCTTCTAGAGGTTTGTTTCCCTCGCAGTTATTGAATTTTCCCCTTTGGTTTCATGGTCCCTCTTGGCTCGGAGAGAAAGAAGATAAATGGCCCACTGAAAGTCTCGTTTGTCCTCTAGAAGCGATCGAAGAGGAGCGTCACCTTTCCCTTGTGACTAATGTCACTATCAATATCTTCGAAAATTTGTTAAATAAATTCTCGTCTCTCGACAAAATTACAAGTATTACTGCTGGTGTTATCGATTTATCGATAACCTGCGAAATGAAACAAAATCATATTCTCCTTTGACTCAGATAGACACCCATCATGCCCCCATGATAATTGTTAAACAAGTTCAAGGTGTTTCGTTCGCTGAAGAAATTGACCGACTGAAGCATCAAAAGTCCTTATCAAAGTCTTTCCGTAAACTGAACCCGTTCCTAGATGATGATGGGGTGCTTCGAGTAGGAGGTAGACTCCATTTCTCGGGTCTCGTATTCGAGCATAAACATCCAGCAATCCTTCCCAATTCACATCGTTTGACAGATTTAATCATCGAAAGTGTTCATAAAAAACACTTGCATCCGGGTTTGCGCACTCTTCAATACCTTTTATGTCAAAATTTTTGGATACTTTCTCCTCGACGTGCAATCCATCGCATTCTTAGTAAATGCATCACTTGTTTTAAATCTAAACCGACTCCTATCGCGCCTCCTATGGGCACTCTACCAACTTATCGAGTATCTCAGCTGAAACCGTTTCAGTGTGTAGGGGTTGACTATGGTGGTCCCTTCAAAATTGCTATGTCAAAGGGTCGTGGGTTGAAAACACAAAAGGCTTATATTTGCCTTTTTGTCTGTTTCTCAACAAAAGCTCTGCACCTCGAGCTGGCAAGTGATCTTTCTTCTGATTCGTTCATAGCTGCACTCAGACGATTTATTAGTCGACGAGGTCGTTGTACACGTTTATATAGCGATAACGGTACCAACTTTGTTGGTGCTTACCGCGTCCTCAACAACCTTATGAGAGATGCTGTTATTCGGGAGGAACTTGAATGGTCATTCAGCGCCCCAAGTTCTCCACATTTCAATGGTCTGATGGAGGCAGGTATCAAATCAGTAAAAAACCACCTCATGAGAACACTCGAACATCAAATCCTCACCTATGAGGAGTTTTATACCTTATTGGTGCAAATCGAAGCACTGCTCAATTCTAGACCCCTCTACGCCATGAGTAATGATCCAAACGACTTGAAAGTTTTGACCCCAGGTCATTTTTTAACCCTCGAACCTATGACAGTCCTCCCTGACCCTGATTTGACTAATATTAATATCAATCGCCTCGATCGCTGGCAACTGCTGCAAAGAGTCCATCGAGATATATGGAAACGGTGGCATAATGAGTATCTGCATGCTCTGCAGCAGAGACACAAATGGTTATCCCCTTCGAAACCGCCTCAAGTGGGCGATCTGGTCCTTATAAAAGATGAGCAGACTCCCCCCCCCCCCCAACAGTGGCGTTTGGGGAGAATTGAGAAATTACATCCGGGGTCGGACGGAATAACGAGAGTCGTAACTTTACGCACCGCACATGGGGTTATGCAAAGACCTTGCGTAAAACTGTGTCCTTTACCCTCCAATGATCATACCTAAAATAATGCGTATTTGGGCGGGGAGAATGTTTACTCCTCGTTCCTTCCTAGCTTAGTTATTTTTTTTTCTTTCTCTTAGGTTAAGCATTTAATTATTATATATTATGTAACTCTACTTTCAAACTCACTACTCGGTCATTCAACAGAAATATTTGAGATTCTCTACAAAATCATTCGTTCCTCACTTTTTGCTTCCGCTGTATATTATAATTCTGGCCAGCCGCGAGAGAGTTGGTCGATTCTCACCGAGAAGCTCGTGCTGGCAATAGCAATTCCGAGTCGTATCGCAATTGAGAAAAACCCGAGTAACGTGACACGTCAAAGTGCTCTTTTTTTCGATAATTACACACCCAGAATACAGTCCATTTGCATTACGTGTGAAAGAGCGGTGGAAACTACCGAAGCCAGAGAAGTCCAGGATTCCAGGTGAGTTGACTTTCTTTTTCTTCGGCTGGCAGCACCATAACTCTCTCAAACATCAACACCCGCCATTCGTGTAATTTAAGAAAAACTCATTACCAACCACCAGCCGAGTTGCGGAAATTGCCGGTACCATACTCAGTTTTTGGACGTATTTCAATGAATATAGTTGGTCCATTAAATCGCACCAGAAGTGGCAACAGGTATATACTGACAGTGATGGATTATCTGACACGATATCCTGAATGCATTGCTACACCTGATATCAGTGCAACTACCGTCGCTAAAGCCTTCGTCACACAAGTAATAACGAGACATGGGGCACCAAAACAGTTACTTACTGATATGGGGAGCCAATTCACTTCCAAACTATTCAAGGGAATTTGCAAAATACTTCATATTCAAAAACTACAGACAACGCCTTATCATCCGGCTTGCAATGGGATGATTGAAAGCATGCACAAAGACATAAAAACCATGCTGTCCCAGTACGTAAATGAAGATAACGACTCATGGGACGAATGGCTATGTTTCGTCATGATGGCTTACCGAAATTCAATTCACGGATCAACAAATGAAACGCCATTTTACCTTCTCTTTGCAAGAGATATGAACCTACCTCACCATCTAACTATACGAGAAAATCAAGTCAATTACGATTTAGACGAAAATTACGCCACCGAAATGACTGAGCGAATCCGAATAGCTCACGAAAACACTCGAAAAATGCTAGAGAAAACTGCGGAAAAACAAGGAATGAAATTCAATAGAATTTAAAATTGGAGACGAAGGGTACCTTAATGACCCATCAAAGAAAGGCAATAACGTAGCAAGCAAATTCTATCCTAAATGGACCGGACTTATCGAGTTTCAAAACAAATAAGCCCTGTGAACTATATTATAAAAATAATTGGAGGAATGAAAGAACAGTTCACCCTAATCGACTCAAACTCTATAAGGGCAACTGCGAAGATGAGATAGACAGCGCCTCTGAAAACACCGACAGCGAAGAAGAAATTCTGGATGACCTAGTATATGCGAATGACGAATACAAATTTCGCCCGAACCTGCAGATATCGAAGAAAGCCAACATGCTTGTAGCGAGCGCCCGGAGAACGAATCCAACAGCGATGCCGATACAAATAATTCCGGAGAAGGAGAAAATAGTAACGATACTGATTCTGAAAATTATGATTCAGAATCTAGTATTGAAATTGAACCAACGCCGTCCATTAGCCATTCTCATCATATAAGATCGAAAGGGCCAGCACCAGAACATGACTGGGTCCTGAAAAAACGGTTCTAATGCAAGAGTATTTTTCACAAGCCGACAACGCTGTTTTACCGAGATGCGACTTACGAGTTACAGCGCCGCTAGCATTGAGAAAAGGCCCGAGTATTGATTTTCAGACAAGGACTCCCGAACGTCTCTATATTAAGACTTGAGAGTGGCGCGCGCGCCGATTTGAATTAAAAACGAAACCCAAATATGTTTACCATATTGAAATGGTACTTTTTTTTGCAGATAACCTTCTTACTTCTGGGATTCTTCTCGCTTTAACACTTGAGAAAAATGAAGCATTTATCGCCTATGACTGTCGTTATCCAACAACCAATATATCTGCCATTTCTCTCAGGGACGTTTCGGAATGTCCAGATCCATCCACAGGATGCTCGACACAAGATATAAGAGTACAAGTACTAGAACGGGCTAGAATGCAAAAAGTTCACGTTTGGACTTATCTACTACAAATTTCTAGACAAATATTCAATTGTGGCGTTCGGTCACACAGTAGTCCACTGAAAGGAGGCTTGTTGGGGTATGTTGATGAAATAGGCAGAGAAGAATGCAAAAAAATGCATGATTTTCTAGAATATCGTAGATTCGCAAACCAAGTTATAAAACTTGAAAGAAACAGCTCACATACCGTTTCTGCTACGTTAGCAGGAGAGTTAAACAAGGATGGAAGTCGTAATGGAGTAACTCACAACTTTATATTTATATGTGCCTTACAGCTTTCGAAGAAGGAAGCAATATGTAACCGGGTCATGCACTCAACTGAACATCCCTGGCTTTTAGCAATAGAATATAAGATAGATGAGAACCCCTTACAAAATGGAATATACGTGGAACCGACGGAGGGGACGCAGATTTGACAACCTATGTAAACACAGAATTTCTTTATGTAGAGCAATCGTTCAAGCGGAATCTAAACGAAATGTATTCACAGACAGTTTAAAGACGGTGTTTGTTAAAAAGAGAAATTCTAAAAAACCGTTTGTCAATGGCAGTATTTTCTCCGAATGCTGTCGCCACTCTATTGCAAGTTACGAACTCAGGTTCGCTGACCAAGCGTCTCACAAGGATAGAGTTACATCCGTTATTCCAGAAATGCGGAGATGCTGGCTCATCAACACCAACATTATAAATATACCCAAATTACATTTTTATTCATTCTGTTTAACGCTGTCATACTGTTTGTTTCTAAAATAAAGTCTTTTTAAAAAACACTTTTCGTATATCGAATACGTAACTGGCGCAGTCGGTAGGATAAGTGCAGTTTTCGTCGGAAATACACGGCATCGTAACCGGTTTCGGACAAGAAAAACGTGAGTTTTCACTCTTGAGCACTTATCGAAACGTTCAGAGACTTCCCGTGTTCCTGTGCACCAAAAAGGGATTGAGTTCACCTGAGGGGCCTTCAGAGGAGTCCTGGCAACGAGAAACGGAAGCAGATAGCCAAGCAGAATCACCAGAAGGAAGAAACGCTTTGGTAAGACCAAGTAATCCTTTTTCCTTCCAAAAATTCCCTTTCCCCGTTTAGGAAATTCGGAATTATTAATTTTAATTAGAATAGTGAAGCAATTTATCCTATTAAAATCGAAGAAATTTTTTTGAACTCTTTTGATGAGCGAAAATCAATTAATTATAGACGACTTGATAAATAATTTCAATAACTCTTTAATTGTTTCTGAATCTCGATCTGAAATCATGACAACTCCATCAAATTCTACTCAACCTGCCCAACCGGCTAATGCAAATGCCACTTTGAGCATGTTGAAAATGTTTGTCGATACAATACCGAATTACGATGGCGATATGAATACACTGACTAATTTTACATCAGCTTGTGATTTTCTTTTCGAAACGTACGGAAATAATGACGATCCTATTCTAGTGAAATATTTGGTAAGAGTAGTCCAAACAAAATTGATCAATAGAGCCCAATTACTTGTCGGTTGCAGAAGCGAATTGAACAATTGGATATTGATTAAATCGGCACTTCTTCAATGTTTTGGTGATAAACGAAATCTAGAATGTTTGGAACAAGACCTACTCATGGCCAGACCATATAGAAACGAATCCACATTAGATTTTGGCAAGAGGTTACAAATTTTGCGAAGCACTCTTGCACAAAAAATCAATTCATTTCCAATTACTGAACTAGATGCCGCTACCAAATTAATTTATCTGAGGCAATATGATCAAGTTTGTTTGAGAACTTTCATTAGAGGAATACCAGGGCCACTACAAAGCTTAATTCGATTAAAGAATCCAGATTGTTTAGAAACCGCCCTGACCTATATTATAGAGGAAGAAAATTTTCAATACACCCAAAATCTTTTCAGAATGCCAATGATCCCACAAAATTCGAAATACACCAATCGACCACAATTTCTGAGACAAACTAATCAACAAAACCATAGCAATTTTCAGAATTTTCCTTCCAATTCCGCAAATTTCAATCAGACATCAGTTCAAAGACCACTTTTTGATAACCAACAGATTCCCCCTCAATCCTTTCCGGGAAATTCATTCCCCAGACAACCAATAAACGTTCAGCCACGACCTGTTATTAGAAACTTTCCAACTAATAGACAAGTTTTCGGCCCACCCACCAACGTATTCAAACCTACTGGGAAAGCACCAACAAATCAGCCGATACCAATGTCCACTACATCCCGAAATACATATCAAAGACACGCAAACAACCCCAATAATCACTTCAGGCCCTCTGGTCCAAGAAATTTCACCTCTCAAGAAATTTATCAAATAGACGAAGAACCGTCACAACTTTCAGATAATTCCTTCCCCATGAACGATACTAACATCCCCGATAACAATGATCTGAGACTAGAAAATGACTATTTTACATACAGCCAATATTTAGACCCTAGTCCTGAAATTGATAATTACGACAATTCTGGAGATTTTCTTGAAAACCCAGAAAATTTTCAACAATCGAGCCATACCAATCCCCAAACTTAGTTACCGAAATGTATACCGAAACGAATAATAGCTTACCATATATCGAAATTCTTAATCCACCAATGAAACTGCTAATTGATACAGGATGCTATCATTCGATGATGCGACCCTCGATAGCGGAAACATTTTTTCCACAAAACATTTATCATTGCGCTACAAAAATCAAAACGGGCATAGGAGAGAAAGAAGTCAGATTCAAAGCCGATATTAACTCATTTCCAGAATTAAATTCAAATCACGTAATCACATTCATTTTGTTCGATTTTCATTCATTTTTCGATGGAATTTTGGGTCTAGGAGAATTACAAAAAATGAAATTCTCTGTAGATCTGGTCAATAATTGTTTGATTAATGAAAAAGTCAAAATTCCGATGCTGTATAGAAATCCAAATGAAGAAACATACAGTGTTTCAATAAATTCAAACGAAATCGCTTCGGTAGAAGTACCTGTCACTCAATATTCTGACGATGTTTTGATTCCCGAATGCAATTTTCAAAACCTTTATATACAGGTTAAGTGGAAGAGCGCCACTCTTGAAATTGGGCAACTAATTTCAGGAGAGCGAACTTTGCCTTTTGCTCTGCAGGCAGTGGGTTCAAGTATAAATATTTTTTTTTGTCTCAGCATCTCTACTGTATAATATTTTTTATTTGTTTCTATTATCGTTTATACACATTAGTATTTACCTTGTTTGTGTGCTAATGTATTTTCCGCCTGCATCAATAAAATCGATATTATTATTATTATTATTATATCCCCGAAACACTAACGACCGCAAAAAAAGGAATGGCACGAACAGAAATTCATAATTATTCAGATGAACCTATTACAATAACCTTTAACGAACCAATAAAAGTTTCTTCTTTCTCTGATAATCATAAAGAAAACTTTCATCTCTTCCATTTCAATACTTCGAATGTTAAAAATACTTCGGAAAAACCAACTGACATAACAAAATTAATTCGTTGTGATCATTTGAATAAAGAAGAAAAGGAAGCTTTAATCCACCTCTGTCGAGAATTTTCAGACATATTTCATAAAGAAAACGAGAAACTAACTTTTACCAACAAAGTCAAACATTCAATAAAAACTCGCGATGAAATTCCTGTACACTCAAAATCGTACAGATATCCATTCATACATAAAGATGAGGTTCGAAAACAAATAAATAAAATGCTGGACGATGGCATTATACGACCAAGTCAGAGCCCTTGGAGCAGCCCCATATGGATCGTCCCCAAAAAATTGGACGCCACTGGTTTACAAAAATGGCGTATAGTTGTCGATTACCGAAAGGTAAACGAAAAGACTATAGATGATCGATATCCACTTCCAAATATCAATGATATTCTGGACAAGTTAGGCCGTTGCCAATATTTTTCAACGTTGGATCTCGCATCTGGGTTCCATCAAATTGAGATGGCCCCTGAGTCCATAGAAAAAACGGCATTTAATGTCGAAAATGGGCATTATGAATATGTCAGAATGCCATTTGGGCTTAAGAACGCCCCAGCAACGTTTCAAAGGGTGATAGACAATGTCCTTAGTGATCTTCAGAACAAGGTTTGCTTGGTATATATGGATGATATCATAATATTTTCAACAAGCCTCGAAGAACACATTTCAAACCTCAAACTAATTTTCAGGAAATTACGCAATTCAAAATTAAAAGTACAAATCGATAAATGCGAATTTCTCAGGAAAGAAGTCGAGTTTTTAGGTCACGTCATAACACCTGAGGGAATTAGACCCAATCCTCGTAAAATTGAGGCAATTCAAAAATTTCCTATTCCTAGTTCGGCCAAAGAAATCAAGTCATTCTTGGGTCTTCTTGGATACTATAGACGTTTTATTAACAATTTTGCAAAATTAACGAAACCTTTCACGAAATGCCTTAAAAAAGGCGAAAAAATCATACATTCGCCAGAGTTCATCAACGCCTTCGAACTCTTACAATATCCAAATTTCGATAAACCATTCATACTATCCACGGATGCCTCCAATTTTGCCATTGGTGCCGTTTTAAGCCAAGGTAAAATAGGAAACGACCTCCCAATCGGATATGCTTCAAGAACTTTAAATCCGGCTGAAATTAACTACAGTACGATTGAAAAAGAATTGTTATCAATTGTTTGGGCCACTAAATATTTTCGACCCTACATTTTTGGCAGAAAATTTTTTATTTTAACCGATCACCAGCCACTCCAGTGGTTGTTTAACCTCAAAGAACCAAATTCTAGATTAGTTAGGTGGAGACTTAAACTTGAGGAATACGACTACCAAATAATTTACAAAAAAGGTAAACATAACACCAATGCTGATGCATTATCAAGAGTAGAGATCAATCAAATCGATAATGAATCAGTACTAGCCAATCCCGGAGATATAGGTGAGGAGATAGACCAATATCTGAACTGTGATCAACCACTGAACGTAACCACAGAGGATTTGGATAATCTTGAACAAGTATTTAATCCCAAAGAATTGCAGGAAAAAAAATCAATATTATCTCAGACATTCAGATAGTACCACCCACCCTCAATTCACCACCAGTTGACGATGACGATCAAACTATCCACTCTGCTATAGAAAACCCTATTCTAGAAATACCTATCACCGAGCATTGTATTAATAAATACTCGAGACAAATAATATTCAACCAGAAAGAATCCGGACCATTTTACATTGTTCGAAGCAAACCCTTCGGTACAGGACATAGACAAACCGTATTCCTATCCAAGAATTTTGAACGCGAAATTATAGATTTTTTCAAAGATCACGTAGAACCAAATAAATTACACTGCATTTTCGTTCAGAAATCAGAAGTTGATCTTATTCGACAATTGAGCACAATACTTCCACAATTTTTCAAAAACCACTCTTATAAATTAACCATTTCAACTCAATTCGTCAGAGACATAACAGATGAGAACAGACAAGAAGAACTTATAAGATACCACCATGAAAAGACCTGCCATCGTGGAATTAATGAAGCCCTTCTGGCTCTGAAAAAAGTATATTTTTGGCCCGAAATGAAAAACCATATAACTCGATATATTAATAATTGTGACATATGTCAAGAGGCAAAATACGATAGGAATCCCCCAAAAATTAAATTTGCCCTGACCCCAACACCCACACAACCATTGGAGTCCATCCACATGGACACATTCCAAATAGAAGGTTTAAAATTTCTAACCATCATTGACGTTTTCTCGAGATATGCACAAGCATACTCACTTGAGCCGATTTGCACAGCAATCGTAGTTTTTGACAATTTAATGACCTTTATTTTACATCATGGAATACCAAAATCTATAACGTGCGACAGTGGCACCGAATTTAAGACCTCCTTGCTCAAAGAATTCTGCACACTTCATAATATTAAACTTCATTTCACAACCCCTGGAAACTCGAATAGTAACAGCCCGGTAGAGAGACTACACTCAACCTTAATCGAATTATTCCGAGTTCTCAAAATGAAAGACCAAAAAGCAAATACAAAACAGTTAATGCAATACGCCATTGTCGGCTATAATTCTTCAGTTCATAGCGTTACAAAACAAAAACCTTTTGACATCATCAATGGACGACTTGATGCTTTAGACCCGTTTGACACGTCGGACGAAATTATAATGAATCAATATGTTATCGATCGTCGAAATAGATTGAACATTCTTTTCGAAAAAATACACGATACTTCGCTGAAACATAAATCACATCTAAATAAAAAACAAAATGAAAAACGCGAAGAAGCAGCCGAATTTCAACCCGGTTCAACAGCGTTTGTAAAAGATAAAACAGCATCAAGAAATAAAACAAAACCCCGCTTTGAAAAGAAAAAAGTAATCGAAGACTTAGGAACGAAAATAAAAACAACGAAAGATAAATTGATCCACAAATCACAAATTCGGAAACCTAAAGTTTTTTCATCTCTTCCGCAGGACAATGAAGATGACGGCCCCGTTGCTTCATGCAGCCATACTCCTACTGACAACCAAAATAGTGACTAGTGAAATAAAAATTACACATCTGAAAACTCCCTTACTCCCATTCCATCTTGGGACATCCCGAATAATCGAAACCAAACATACATTCATTCACTTCGTCGAAATAACCCCAATTAGTACCCAGCTAGAAAACATGCGATATTTCTATAACAAAATATCAGACTACCTTAACGTTTCTCAGACGGGAATACCAAATACCCAAAATGAAATTCATAAAGTCAATTTCTTTCAGACCCTGTTCTCTAATCTTCTTAAACACGCCAAATATCTCATCTTTGAAGTCGAAAACAAACTTAGTAACATAAAACCCCAAACTCGTTCTAAACGTGGTTTGCTAAACTTAGTAGGCACAACTTCTAAATGGCTTTTTGGGACCCTGGATGCCGACGACGGAGTCAAATATGACGAGGCCATTCGAGAATTACAATCGAATCAAAATTTCACTATGAAGGAAATCACAATGCAGGTGTCTCTTTCGAAAAAATTGATTGACAATTACAATGCCACCGTAACTCTTTTAAACACCAATCAAGAAATAATAAAAAATCGACTCGACTATCTTCAATTCAACATGAGCCAAAATATAGTCGAATATTTGAAAGCACAAAATGTATTGGACCAAATAATTCTGAATTGTCAAAATTTGATAGTTTTTCTATACAATTTGGAAGATGCTTTGACTTTTGCAAAGTTGAATACTCTACATAGCACTGTGATTTCAGAGGAAGAATTAGAAAAAATCATGAAGCGCCTAGCGTTACTTTACAACAAAGATAAAATTCCGCGATTCACTAATTCCATTTCCTACTATCAATTAGTAGGCACACAAGTAACCTTCTCAGATAATGAAGTTATATTTGCCATTCACTTTCCGATCTTTTCTGAAGAAATTTACGAAGTGTACCGTCTTTTTCCTATCCCGATCAATAATTCCACAATCGTCCCAAACCACCCCTATATATTACTTGGGCCGAACCAACAACAATACGAAGACGAGATGTGCCCTGCGATCGAAGACACGTATATCTGCCATAATCACCTGGAACCACAAACCAATGACTGTATTGCAGCCCCCATCAAAATAGCCGAGTACCAGAACTGCCACCCCGCCGGAGTCTACGTAGCAAATCCAATAATAGAAGTCATATCCAACCAGCACATCATAGCAATTCCAGCCGGAAAACAGTTGAAAGTACAAAAATTTTGTGACAACAATGAATTTATACTGATCGAAAAACCCAGTATAATAGAAGTACCTTTCAACTGTGGTATTACTATTGGGAACTTCAAGCTGTGGAACAGAAAAGAAATGATTAAAGGACATCCATTGACCATCCCCGAAACAGAAATGGATACAAGCAACCCGGAAGAATTGGAACTTAAACCAATTCATCTACAAACAATCGATATAAAGAAAATTCACGAACTTCAAAACGATGCGCGCCTCCTCCAAATTCGAGACTCGCAACCATTCCACCCTGCAGCCTGGAGTCTTACAAGCATCCCCATTACTCTCGTGGTTATCCTTGCAGCCTTCATAGCCTGGAAATTCTACCAGAAAAGGACCACCAAAAACAAAGAAAAAGAGGAAACTACCCCAGCAGAGAACTCCGAAAACAAACCAGTATCCCTCCTGTTTTCGTCTTAGGGTACGTTTATGTTGGAGCTGTGATAAACGATAAGAGCGGCGATACTAGCGAAGCGGAGAAAATGAATTCATTATTTTGTATGCAGGTGTTTATATTGGAGCGACACGTTGAGACAAGCTTTGTAGCCGATTAACGAGAAGAGCGGTGATAATTGAACCGTAAATTTTCTTCGCTTTTGTCAGAGGTAGTCGGTATGGATATTGACAGATTAATTAGTGAAATATTTGTCAGGCCCGCCTTGTGGGACCAAACAAATAAAAATCATCATAACAGATTTATTCTTGATAAATTATGGGATGAAGTGGCTGTGAAAATGAATACAACACGTTAGTAGAAATTGAGTTTATTTATACAAGCAGTAGATATCAAAGGTAGGTATGAAATATGTTTTAAATTGATTATTCAAATTGGATTGCGGCAAAGATACGTTTTAAACAGATTGCGAATATTTTCAGCAGCTTGGTTTGGTCTTCCGGTATTACCTAATCCGACATTTCTTGGTTTTTCTGAACTTGTTGCTTGAAGATGATGCTCAATGCCTTCTTTATCAATGATAATGTTATGTAGCAAACAGATACACTTAACAATATCATCAGCTACATCTGTAGAAGTTTGGATTGCTGTTCCTAAAATTCTCCACTTAGAATACAGAATGCCAAAAGCACATTCAACAGTTCTTCTTGCTCTTGACAATCTAGCATTGAAGTATTCTTTGTCTGCATCTAACTGTTGTCTGCTATAAGGTTTTAATAGATTAGGTAGTAGTGGATAGGCCTCATCACCTATGATAACATGTGGTACTGTAATATCTGAGTATGGTAAAGCACGTTCGGGGGGAATATTAAGTCGTCCATCTGACAGGTACAAAAATAAAGCGGAAGATCTGAAAGTTCCACCATCACTCTGTTTACCATAACCTCCAACATCAATATTTATAAATCTATAATTAGCATCAACCAATCCTTGCAATACAATTGAAAAATATTTTTTGTAATTATAAAACATTGTACCAGAGTGTGCAGGACAGTTTAGTCCAATATGTTTTCCGTCAATAGAGCCGATGCAGTTAGGGAAATTCCAAATATTATAATAATCATCGGCGACTTTCCTGAAATCTTGTTCGTCGGGAATTTTCATGTGTAATGGTTGAAGTATTTCCCATATAACTTTCAAATTTTCTCTGATAATTTTTGAAACTGTTGTAACTCCCATCCGGAATGAAAATGCCAAACTTCTAAACGATTGACCACTTGATAGATACCTACAATAATAAAGGCTATGTTCAATTAATTTATTCGTTATTTCCAACCGTTCTTTTTTCATGTGTATTTTCTCCGTTTTAGGACTGGTTGTACGAAATAAATGGAAAAGTTTGCGGGACAAATTTAGGAGTACGATGACGTCCATCCCTAAATCAAAATCAGGCGATGGTCAAACAAATGATTATAAAGGCGAATGGAAGTATTTCAACAGTCTTTTGTTTTTTAAAGACCAATTCACTCCAAGAAAATCGGAGGGTAATTTTCCGAAATATGGTGATGAAAACATTCTTGCTGAGTCGTCTCAAATGACACAAGATGAAAGTGATAACGATGACGAAAGCGAAAAGGTAGTAGAAAATTGCAGCATGCAATCTTCACTCGAGCAAATAGAGCATTCAGACTCAGCGTCGTACGATATTGCGCCATCGTCATCTCAAGCTTCACGTTCTGCTAGGAAACATCCCCAGAAGCGCTCATCAAAAGACGACATAGGACAGGCTTTACTAGACTTGGAAAAGCAAAAACTACATCATCTGGAGCAAAAGAAAACTAAAAATGACGAAGATGAAGATATGAATTTTTTTAAAAGCTTACTACCGCATGTAAGGACATTTTCGGCTTACGATAAACTGGAGTATCGAATGAGAGTGATGAAATTAACGCAAGATTTCTTGAAACCAGATAAAAACCCTCATCCACTCTCTAACTATGACTATACAACTAGCGGTTACCAAAGTACCGCAAGAGATTTTTATAATGATGCAGCAAGCAATATTAATTTATCTCAATCATAACCACATTTATATGAACTATAATACTATATATATGTAGGTTCATTGAATGGATAATTGAATGTTTAGTTTTAATCTTTCTGAACTTCTGGATTTTTGTTATTATATGTTAATTTTCGAAAAAGATATTTCTCAGTTTGTTATTCTAAAATAAATTTTGCTCTTAAATTTGTTTTTTGTTTACTTGCCTGATTGTTATCATGAGCCGCTCCTCAAGTAAAATTGGTCTACTATGACAATTGCTCCATCTTTTTTGATTCTTATCAGAGATGTGCGATGATATGTAATCAAAGGTTTCTATTTTCATTCTCATATATTCCATGAATTTTGCAGGGTGTTGCCTCAATTGTTTATAAAGATGATGGAATTCTCCAAACATGTGTCTTTGGGTATTTATAGGATGTGCAGAGAATTTACGCTTTTCACGCGCACTTTTAATAATATAATATTTAACGGCATTTGAAGTTGAAAGCATTTCTTCTTCAGAATCACTCATTTCAAAAAACTATTTTCAGCTGTTCAACCCGGAAAGCAAAGATCGTCGCTACTGTCGAAGCTCTACTATAAACAACACACCAAAGACATGAAATTTGCGCTGCTCTTGTCGCTGCTCTCATCGCCGCTCCTATCGTTTATCACAGCTCCAACATAAACGTACCCTTAGGGATGGAGGAGTTACGAACTCAGGTTCGCTGACCAAGCGTCTCACAAGGATAGAGTTACATCCGTTATTCCAGAAATGCGGAGATGCTGACTCATCAACACCAACATTATATATATATATATATATATATACCCAAATTACATTTTCATTCATTCTGTTTAACGCTGTCATACTGTTTGTTTCTAAAATAAAGTCTTTTTAAAAACACTTTTCGTATATCGAAAACGTAACTTGCAGCAGAAATTGGGTTATATCAGAATAATAAACGGAGAAGTCCTATGTATAATGGCATGTAGTCCTATTAACGTGGAAATAAGATGAACTTCAAATTGCTGTGTGGAATTACCTGTAACTGCCTATAATACGTCATTTTTCATGTCACCGATTACGAGAACATTACAGGTGCATGCGCAAGAAACTGAATGCAACTCTTTAATTCCGCCATTATTTTTCATTGGTAATAAATGGATAGGAATGGATCTATTTCCATTAACCCTTAACTACTATAAGCCGGGTCTATCGGACCCAGAGAGCTCTCGTCACCCCAACCTTTTCCCCACCTGAAGTTATTGGCGCCCACGGATCCGTCTATTCTTCGCTCATTCAGTCCGAATTAAGATAGCGAAGAGTGTGTTGCTTTTGTTTGAGATTAGGGGTTTCTATAGGCCTAGTCGGGTCTCTTAGACCCAGTTATAGCAAATACGAAAATAGTTATTAGGTGAAAGGTAAAAATGATGTAAATCAGATATATAATGTAGTACATCTTAATTGTTTGTTGTCATTTTTTGAATAATATAGGTGCATATATTTCAGTTCAAATGGCTCGAAATAAACCATTTACTGACGAAGAGATCGACGCCTTATTTCAAACTGAGGATTTCTGGGTTGATGATCCGGAAAATGTTGCGTCAACGTCGGCGTCGTCATCCACAGTTTTGATGAGAGCTGAGGAGATAAAAGCAGGAGCCAATATCATCCAAATGGCCGAGAACAGTGATCAAAGTGATAGTGATCATGAAATTTTTAGCGATCATGATTCGGTAAGTGATATCGACTGGGATCCAACAGACGAAGAGCAATCAATTGAAGAGAGCGACCAATCTGAAAATGAAAATACAGGGGATGGAGATAGACAAAGACATTACTACTACGGAAAAGACAAAACCAAATGGTCAGAAATTCCTCCAAAAAGAACTAAAACTGCCAAAGATAATATTGTCACCACCGTTCTACCTGGCTTGAAAGGTGCAATTCGCACTAATACCCCCGACAATATTCTAGATACTTGGAAATTTCTGTTTAGTCGAGATATATTAGAAGAAATAATGCTTCGGACCAACGAAAAAATTGAAGTTGTGAAAGAGCGATATGGCACATTCAAACGAAAAAAAATTCCAGACAGTTATTTGGTCCTGCTTTTATACATCCCGTTGATATTGTTGAGATGGAAGCGTTTATTGGTGTGCTCTACATGCAAGGAGTATTCAAATCTGGTCACGAGGACTTATGCCCACTGTGAGCAACTGATGGAACAGGTCGTGATCTTTTTCGATGTACTATGACATTAGCAAGATTTTCCTTTATAGTGTCTTGTCTCCGATTTGATGATGCTGCGACGAGAACCATTAGAAGAAAAGACACAAAATTGGCTCCAATACTAAACATATTCCAACGATTTCTACAGAACTGTACCAACAACTACTCACCGGAATTGTTTCTGACTATCAATGAAATGTTAGTTCCATTCAGGGGACGATGTGGCTTCAGAATGTACATTCCGAATAAGCCAGCCAAATACGGTTTAAAAATACAAATTTTGGCAGATTAAAAGACTCATTACATGTATAACGCGGAAATATACAGTGGTAAGAACGAAAATGAAACTTTTACGGCTCACTCAACCAATTTATGGCACAAGGCGTAATGTGACAGGCGATAACTGATACACTTCGCTAGAGATGGTTCGGGAACTGAAAAAGAGGGAAATCACTTATGTGGGTACAATTAAGAAGAACAAACGCCAAATTCCACCCGAATTTCTACCTAATAGGAAGAGTACAGTCGATTCATCTTTGTTTGGATTCACTTCTGATGTCACCATGGTATCCAATGTACCTAAAAAAGGAAAAGTGTTATACTAATATCTACAATGCATCACGATAATGTTTTCGACGAAAACACAAAAAAAAACAGATATCATTTTATTTTACAACTCGACAAAGGCCGGTGTGGACGCCTTGGATCAGAAATGTGCCAACTATTCTGTATCCCGAAGATCACAAAGATGGCCAGTGACAGTGTTTTTTGCTCTTCTGAATATTGCAGGTGTCAATGTATGTATGTATGTATTGTATCAGTTTGCAAATGAAGGAGAAACTATCCCTCGAGACAAATTCCTGAAACAATTGGCCCAAAGCTTATACACCCCACATATGAAGAGAAGATTATATAATACCAATGTGCCCCGACAGATTCGAGCTCTTGCGGCAGATATCCTTGGAACTAAACTTATAAGTCTTCCTGAGCATCTTCGAGCCAATGAGGATCGCAAAAGAAGAAGATGTCATGTGTGTCCGGCCAAAAAGGACAGAAAAACTAACTATGCCTGTGCGGAGTGCAGAATGGCAGTCTGTTTGCAATGTTGCGTTCAAGTATGCAAGAAATGCAGGGAATAACTTTAATTTGTGTTCAAACCATTCATATAATTCTACTTTTAATATTTCCTCATAAATGAATAATTAACTGAAAAGAGTTTTCGTTTTATGCAATAAAAAAAATTGGGTCTGATAGACCCACTTATAGTTATTAGGTAAATACTATATGCTTATAGTAGTTGAGGGTTGATTGCAGAACCCCCCATTCAATTAAAACCAGACATGGAAGAGCCTTTTGAATTTCAACCCATATAAGCTCTAGGGTCCGGAGGTATTCACTTAGACTCTGAAATTCCCAAAGCTCAGGAATCGTTAGTATTCTGATTAGAACGAAAGGCTATTCAAAACATCATACTTCGTAAAATTGTCGGTGAAGAAGTGGACAATCAAGGATTTCCTACCGTAAATTTATTCAATACCGTAGAATTGGAAGAAATGGCCGATTCCACCATAAAGAAGCTATATGGCTGGTTTTTATTTATAGGCGACTCCACGAGTGGGTTATTAGGACTATATTTCTGCTTCCGTTTACTAAAATGTATTATCGAAACCGCCCTGAATGCAGTGGCAATCCATCGGTTGAAGGGATTCTCGTGGCATATGCTCCTCTCTTGTTGCGACACGATGACAATGTTTCTATTGAACGAAGAACAACTAAGGAAATCAAGAAATAAGACGAATAGTCTGCACCAATTACAGCCAAAGACGAATCGGTGATCACATTTTCGGAATTGCGTGAAGAATTACAAAACGTAGGAAACCCATTTAGGAGCACATGGCAGTTCGGAAAGTATTGTTTAGACAGCGAAGAAAGCTTGATTGATATTTGTTTATTTGAAATACATAAGGCCTTACACCACTCCTACGCCAGCGTATAATTAGCGTAAATATTATTTCAGCTAAATCTGCAGAATGGACATCAGAGAAAGCGCTCGGTCGGATTCACATAAGGCCTTACACCACTCCTACGCCAGCGTATAGTTAGCGTAAATATTATTTCAGCTAAATCTGCAAAATGGACATCAGAGAAAGCGCTCGTTCGAACTTAGTGTAACAAAATAATATTTATAATAAAAAACGCTTGAAAAGCATAGACGAAAGTTCCAGCACATAGTTAAACAATTCTCAAGTGAAGTGTCAGATTCAGCTAAAATCATTATTGCCTGGAAGGAGAATCCATATATTTTAGAACTTCGATACGTACGGGGACAGTAGTAGTTCACGACGTGGGTGGTAGATACGCGACTTCAACTAGCATGGATCAATTAATTGACTTAGTGAGGGCTATGCCCAATACCGAGGAAAAATGCGCATTGCTCTTAGTGATAGTTACCCAACTAGTGCGGGAGAGACCCTATTTACGTGAAACCGGAGTATATGCAACTTATCAGTTGGGTTACAACCTGATATATAGCATGGTTCTCCATGCCAAGTTTGTGCGGGTTTGTTTGTGGGCTGTTTGTGGTTTCATGCAAGTTATTCAGAGTATCCTTATATCTCGGGAAGCACAGCTGCTCCTGTCTATGGTGCGAGCTAGCAGGCAGACCACCATGCCCATGTGAAAGTTGTGCACCGCTACCAGAAAGACCTGGCCCAGTGGCAGCCGAAGACGAAATTGCCAATCCTCAACGTCTCTCCCCAATCCTAATTCAAAACGAGGGATACCGTTGTTTGTCATGCAACCCTTCTTCTCCACCTCGTTTTTTTGAATGGAGATTCCCAGACGAGCCCAACCGAGCGGATGCAGGGATAGCAGCAGCCAACCCCTTTCCTGCTCCTTTTGATGTACTGCTGGCCAACCCAACTGCTGTACCATCCGACGCCCCCGCCGCGGCTTCAAGCGAACTCGACGGCAGGGTTCTCCTCCAGTGGGAACCCCGGAGTCCGACGCCTCCGAAGTGGAACGACATGTGGGCCGATATGCACCGGACATTTTCCCCCAGTTCCGGGTGCTCGGAACACTCGCAGCCCCCGCTCATCGACTGGAACGCAGTGTGGGCAGCCGCCCACGAAACACCACCCACTCCTAGCTCCGGTTATGGCGAAGAAGAAGCGACGCCTTTCGACGAAGTCGAATGAACTATTTTTCGTAGTGTGAGTAGAATTTGAGAGATAATGAGATAGACATTCCTGATATTACTGTTAAATAATCGTTTTCCTACTTGGAGATTGGAATTGGAAAGTTTTGCTGCTGGTACGTGACCAATGAAGTTGTCTCCAAAATGCTTCACTTGAATCAGACAAGAAAAATTATTGCATTTCCAAGTATAAATGAGTCTCGTAGTGTAGCACAAACATTTGAACAAATCAATGGATTCCCAGGTTAATAAATAATGTTCTTGCACTCGGTACTAATACTGATTATGTCAGGCATTGTTGGTGCTATAGATGTATGCCATATTGAGATTGAGAAGCCCAACGTACATGGAAACTCATATATCAATAGAAAGGGGATGGCAACCATTCTACTACAAGGAATTTGTGATTCTGAAAATAGATAGAAAAATAGATGTTTACGCTGGTGAACCTGGTAGTATTCACGACCAACGCCTGTTTACTAAGTCGCTGATCTACCATCATATTCAGGAAGGATCAATTCAGATCCCGAATGACTACCATCTTATTGGTGATCTGGCATACAAATTGTCTACTAAAATAATTGTAGGTTTCAAAAACAATGGACACCTGTCTCCACAAGAAATTCGTTTTAACCAATTATTGAACCGAAACAGGGTAGTCATAGAAAATGCTTATGCTCTCTTAAAAGGTAGATTTCGGAGGCTGAAATAAATGGAGACAAAAAGGCTCGACCTCATTCCACAATATATAATAACCGCCTGCCTGCTCCATAATATTTGTATGAAAAGAGGAGACTTTTTGGCAATTCAAGCGGACCCTATTGAAGAGGGAAATGATGAAAATGACGAGGAAGACGAGATAGAATATGAAGTTGCTCGTTTGAAGAGGGACAACATTATGAACTTGGTTTTATTAAGAAATAATTTTTATTATTAACTGACTTATAAACTATAAGGATCAACAATAAGTTTTTGAATAAAATGTACTTGTTGCAAAATATATTTTATTGAAAAAATATGTGTTTATCTAGTTTTAAACTTGAAACTACATCACAAGTGGTAACTCTTATTGCATCAGCTATTTTTTCATTGAAAATGTTTCAAAAGCATGACAAAAAAACTGATAATTTTATCGGGAACATCAAAATATATAAAAAAAATTGCATCAGTTATTTTTTCATTGAAAATGTTTCATAAGCATAACAAAAAACTGATAATTTTATCAGGAACATCAAAAAATATAAAAAAAACGAATTCTCTCAGTGAGGTGAGATGGACCCCAACAGGGTGTCCCAATAGTGAGGTAAAGTTCAATATATGTATAATCGTAGAAAAAACGAAAATAGTTTCTTACAACAATTGTAGCCACTGGAATATGGCAATTTTTCGAATTAAGGTGGCTATTAGTAGCCAAACAATTGAACATTCTGAAAGGCAGCTAACAATGGTAACGAGTAAAAAAAACACATTTTCCTTTGGTTTATTTTTTTTCCTTTTTCTTCTCGAAAATGTCCACCATCCTATTCAGTGTGTTGTTTAGGTCATCTAACTTTTCAATTTTTTCCTGATGTCTTCTCTCAGTGGCATCACTCGTTTGTTCCCGCTTGTTTTGGAAGCAACTAGTTTTAGGCTGCTCATTGTTTTGTCCGGTGGCTTCTCCTTCAGGCTGCACCTGCAAGCCTTGTAGACTGGAACAAGTGGCAGGGGCTACTACTTCTGGTTTTTTGCCTAGGATTTTATCCATTGATAGGTAATATCTCCATGGCTTTGCACTCTTTCCCGTTTGTTTGTTTCGTAGTTTTATTTCTATGTACTTCTTTTTCAGTGCTTTCCACTTGTTCTCGGCTTGCTCTACAGATCATTTTACCTTTGAAGCTATTTCTAACTCTTGGGCAATTTTTTGCCTCGTTTGTTCCCGCTTGTTTTGGAAGCAACTAGTTTTAGGCTGCTCATTTTTTTGTCCGGTGGCTTCTCCTTCAGGCTGCACCTGCAAGCCTTGTAGACTGGAACAAGTGGCAGGGGCTATTACTTCTGGTTTCTTGCCTAGGATTTTATCCATTGATAGGTAATATCTCCATGGCTTTGCACTCTTTCCCGTTTGTTTGTTTCGTAGTTTTATTTCTATGTACTTCTTTTTCAGTGCTTTCCACTTGTTCTCGGCTTGCTCTACAGATCATTTTACCTTTGAAGCTATTTCTAACTCTTGGGCAATTTTTTGCCAAACTTTTTTCTTGATAGCTGTCTCCATCATTCTTTCGTCTTTACGGTATAGTGAAATGAGTAACATCACATTATTACCCACACAAAGCTTACCTAAAACAATTGAAATGAAGTGAGTTTCTAAATGAATAATAAATTTGGCTACAATATTATACCATCACCTTCTATTTGAAAAGAATGGCCCTCATCTGCATCTTCTACCTCAGAGGAATTGCTGTTATCTGCATCTTTCACCTGAGAAGAATGGTATTCATCTGTATATTCTATATCTGGATTCAAATTATCCTCTTGATTTGAAAAAAACTGGTGGTATACCATTTCTGCGTACCTTTTTTTTGCTGCAGGATCTGAAGATTAAACATATATTCATAATTAGCTACCCTTCAATATTACATATATATTCACCTTGGATTAATTCTTGATATGTTTCGTTATCAATGTTTATTGAGTATTTTACACTTCCGAACTCTAAACCCAATAGCTGGCTATTCATATTTTTAGTATTTCATAAGAAATCAAACCAATCAACGATCAAATCAACATAAAAATACCAGGAGAGCTATTCATTCGTAGCGTTGTTTAAATTTAGAGGTTATTACTGCTCGACAAGTGACAGTTCAACCAGTTTAACTCGATTTGAATAGGGTGAGAAAAGTTAATAACCGTTTTAAACCAAACCGATTTATGGTACACAAATCGGTTAAAAAAGTTGAAAAAGTTATGAATTCTAGTACGCCTTCGGTTAAAAAAGTGCAAAAAGTTAATAAAGTGATTACTCATCGTACGTACCTTTTGAAAGATAAGTATGCCACTTCAGTAATAAATTCTCTAAAAGATATTTTTGCACGTTTCGGAATCCCCAAAGTAGTGATTTCTGATAATGTGCCTTTTAATTCTGCAGAATTTGGGCTTTTTTCAGAAGAATGGGATTTCAAAAATCAAACCATTAGTCCTCACCATTCACGTAGCAAAGGGTTAGCTGAAAAAGGGGTAGGAATTGTGAAAAATATGTTTGATAAAGCCAATCATTCTGGCCAAGATGTTCAGTTGTATCTTCTCAACTACAGGAACAGCCCTGTTGCTGGTTTGCAGTATTCCCCAGCTCAGCCTATATTAAGCAAGAACCTGAGATCTAAACTTTCCATAGATGATAAGCATTTGTATCCTCATGTAGTTAAGGACCTTGAAATTACAAATAGGAATAAACAGGCTCTGTCATATGACAAAAACAGTTTAGAGAATGTAGAATATTTTTGTGTTGATGAAGAAGTACTTGTACAGAATATTGAGTCCAAAATATGGTGAAAGGCTACAATTGTTGAATGTTTGGGAAACAGATCCTATTAGTTAAGATGTTCAATGGAAAACTTTTGAGAAGAAATGGTCATTTTATTAGAAAGCACATTGTATCCAGGGGTAATGATCAGTTGGGCACAGAAGAAAATGTCTGGGATGGTGTGGGTGATGTCAATAATGATTATCCTGAGGTAGATAATAACTCAGATGTAATTGGTCCTCTTCATAGCAATAATGATTCAGTCCATGGAACCGTTTCACCTATAGATCAGAGAGACTATCCAGTTCCCAACTCTCCAATCCCAATTAGTCACACTGAAAATGTAGTTAGGACTGCTTCTGGCAGAATCATCAGAAAGCCCAACAAATTGGACTTGTAAAAAAAAGAGAGAGTTGTTTGAGTATGAGGAATATTATGTTGGCAACATTGGGCTTTCGGTGTTTGGGTGTGTCAGCCTGTTTTGACAGCTCCAATTTGGCGGGTCATTTTTGGATCATCGTTGGCACTGTTGCGCTGTTCTGTTTGATATAATATTGAAATGTTTTTATATAAAAAAATCAGTACATTGTCAAAGATCAAGCTGAATTATTATTTACTGATTTAAACACTTATGATCACTTGACAGAAAAAAACTAAGATTCACTTTATTAGGGAAATGAGAAATTTTTTATCTCCTCTAAAATTTGTATTTTTGGAGTTGGAACATTTGCATCTCAGGCCGACGATATGGAGCATCGGTGCTGCTTTATTGCCAAAATTCATTGGAGCAAGCAATCGGCGACATGTCCAGAATTCGTTGCTATATACCTTCAAAGTAGTCCCCGATCGACCGAGGGCAACTCAACTATTTTCAGTACATGGAATGATACAGAACATGGTGAGAAAAAATTTCTATTCAAAATTTAATCATTCAATGTTCTTGAACGTATCCAAATTATCAGATTTTTTCATTTCACTGTATGCTCTAATGGAAAGTAAGATGATCGGTGCATATTCCAATGTATTATTCCATCTGGAAAATACGGTTCCAACCTTACTTCCAGCGGTGCTAATGATTTTGAGGGAGCTGTATAGAATACTTCATCTAGCACTCATCCGAAATCATAGCTCCATGAATTTTTTGCTCAACTGTAAATTGCCGCAATACCAGTATTGTTCAATTTCGTAACTCAAGTGCTAATTTAGTATGCATTTAGCACTGACTGAAAACTGTACGTGGGCTGATTGCGAACATAACTGTTATATTCTTAATTTCAGTACAAAATGAAAATCATCGGTGATGTTATTCTCTCTCTTCTTTTCAGAACAGGCACTCGGAGAAGGGGAACGTGATTGCTTTTGACGAAACCCAAGTGATCGACAGGACTCTGAGCTACTATCCCAGATTACACAGAGAGGCGATAGAGATACATAAACATGAAGACAATTTTAATTGAAAAGAAGAAGGCATGAACATTAATAAAGTCTGGTTACCTGCATTGAAGAATATACGACCAAAATCAGTTTATAGAAAACAAGCCATGCCAATCTCCGGCACACAAAACTTCCGACACGAAAGCAGATATAAAATCAACCAAAACGTGAACGAAGTAGTGTAGTGGAGTAGTTTGTAGTGTGCGAACGAGAATATTGCGTCCGTTATCGACTTTGATAATGCCTACCACAGCTGTAGGCGAAAAGTCAGTAGTAAAAACCTGTGGACCACGGAAAACAAACCCGAAAAACACCCCAGAATTAGTTCCTGAATGGAGTTTCGCGAATTATTTCTCCTCCTCAACAACATCGACAATTGTTTTTTCATTTCAATAGTCGACATACAAGACTAGGTAATTGAAATTGATTTCAATAACCAATTGAGAAAAGCCCACTAACCGGCATGCAAATGAAGTTTTTATAAAAATAATATATTTCAAATTAAGCCTTAAGCAGCGTCCTCACTGTGCCGCGGTTGGCTGTTGGCACTGCCAATTTGGCAAAGCCGATACAATGTAGTCGTAGCTGTTGGCATGTGCCGCTGAGCCAATGGTTTGCCAACGAATTTCGCTCTAGTGTCGTTCTCCATCAAAGGAAGTCAGCGAGAGCCGGTAGTGGGGACGAGCCAACCGTTCGCTTCACGCGACACGCACGTGGTTCAGTTGTGGATGAGACAGCGCTGTATTTAGTCATGGAGTGGACCAACGCAAAAGTGTGTGAACTTATTGAGCTTTACCGTGATCGTCCTGTTCTGTGGGACTGTCGTTTGAAAGTGTACAGAGATAGAAATTAGAAACAAGATGCTCTACAAGAAATCGCAGATACTTTTGGTGTTGATGAAGAAGTTGTGGAAAGGAAAATAAAGAACCTAGTGTGTCATTTTTTACGTGAAGTAAAGAGGGAGAGAGACTCAAGTGAATCTGGTGCCGGAAATTCTGATGTGTACAAGAGTAAATGGTTGTGCTTCAACAACATGCTATTTCTCAAGGATCGAAATACACCTAATGAAACGACGGACACAATCACGCAGGAGAATATATATTAACACAGTAGATTCATAGAATAATTAGTAATTATATTTTACATTAATAAACAACAAACATGACATAGGGCTTATTATTTGTCGTGTTGAAAGGATACTATTCCAGCCGGGGAAGTGAAGACGTCTGCAAATTCATCTCGAACGGCTTGTGCCTCATCAGTGCTTCTTCTTGAAGTTCGAGGAATGTTGACCAAAGCTTGATTTGAAGGGGATTGTCTCCAAGTTCCTGGATTGATCTCACCTGTGGTTGAGCACGCAGAGTCGAATATTCTGGGGATATTGCACACTAATTTGGAGTTACTTTTCCTCAAGTAGTTATGCAGAGAAAGTACTGCCAACACAAATATGCGGTACACAGAGGATATTATGCCAAACGCATTCTGAGACACTCTACGCGCTCTACTTAACCGATAGTTGAACACTCTTTCCTTGGAATTCTTGTTTTGAACACGTGGGAATGGTTTCATAATGTTTTTTGACAAAAAAAAAGCATCATCGGCCACAAACATATTCGGTGTTTCATCTACTCTTCCAGGAAGAGCAGTAGGAGGAGGAAGATGCATTGTGTTGTTCTGAAGGCAATCTTCGAATGTTGTGTGACCAAACACACCTCCGTCTGATATTCTTCCTTGGCAGCCAACATCTGCGTAGGTAAAGTTGAAATGCACATCTACCGCCGCAAATAGAACTATACTGAAAAACCCCTTGTAGACGAAATATTCTGTGCCACCATGGATAAGTGCTTGTAACGTAATATGCTTCCCATCAGAGGCCCCCACACAGTTTGGGAAATTCGACTTATCATTGAACTCTTTTGAAATAGCTTTTCACTCTGCTTTATCTGAAACGAAATTATAACAATATAGTAATATTCAATCATTAATCTTTCCTTTTTTTTAGGACGAGCATTCAAATGAAGATGCTGCAGACGAAACCTAGATTATCGACCGGGGCCAAGTTGCTGGACCAAGTAAAGACACACCTCGAAGAGGTGACAATGCAAATAAAAGTTTGCCAAAGGAACCGTCTGTTCGACCGGGCGGAGGCCCACAAAAGAAACAAAAGACAATTATGAGAGGTATCCAAGGACGGCATACATCAGGTATGGATCAGTTCAAGTCTTTTGGAGAGCTAATAGGACTGCGTATTGAAGACCTCCCATCGTACAATGCTCGGAAAATTGTAAAACAACTCATTAGCATTCTGTTTGAATTTGAAATGGACAAGTACGACATGGGTAACCCATTGAACGGAAGTTACTTACAGCCTTTCTACCCAATACCTTCAACAACCGATTCCCGCCCCGATGCCACCAGCTTGTCCCAATCCAAACCTATATTTTGAGCAGTCGTCTTTTTAGGGACAAACACAAGCAACCTGTCCGCATTCAGCAATGAGTCCCACGTCTTCAACCCATACGGTAACGGACAATGACTCTCTCGACAGACTTTATTTCCCACCTCATCTTTTCAAAATTCAAATTTGAGTCAGACTTTTCTTCATTTTGTGTTGTAATAAACTCAAGACACATTTTAACTTGGTGAATGTTTCATTTGTAGAGAATGTTTTGTTCACTTGAGACACATGTCTACCAAATAAAGGTTATATGTAATAGACTGTTTTCTTACTTTGATTTATTCATGTAAAACGCTGACAATTGCCTCACAAACAATGGGGATGATGGCTGATATTATTCGCTTTGAAATCTTTAATGTGTAACTTAACGAATGGTAAGAGTCTCCCGTTGCTAAAAACCGCAGAGTAACTGCAAGGCCTTCATGTGGAGAAAGAGCACTCCTGAAGGGTGTATCTCGTTTCTGGATGATATGCGCTATATTATTTAGAAGGCCTTCAAAGTCACTACTTGTCATTCGTGAAAAGATTTTGAAACCACATCCAGATCTGTACGTGATCTGTACTCGTGATTTGATTCGTCTGTGTCATCCAATAACAAATCCTTCATTAAGTCACAAGTTCCGTATTTTCTTCTTCTTTGTAGGCTTGGACGGCAGACATTTTGCGACTGAATACCAACTCAGGTGTAGACGGCAAGCCAAAATCGGCTTTGCCGCTTTGGATTTGCCAACCCGGCTATGCCAACAGCCACAGCGAGGACGCCGCTTTATGGATAATACAGGATATAATTGGACATTCGAAACAGTTTTCCAGATTTCATTATGAATGTATTGAATTCACGAAGAATCAAATATGCAGAAGGGTGGAGATTTGATCTTTTTCATGTATACAGTGTTAAAGATGCTTTACCGGTTCCTTGTGAGAATAAAGAGAATGTCGGTTATGCAGCAATACCACATAACCATAAAATCATAATGAACTTGGCAGAAAAAATTTTTGCTCTCCAGGATAAACGCCTAGGAGTAGTTGAAACGAAAAAGTTCTGATGTTTATTATCTTCTTTTAGAGCTCAACGAGAACACCATTTGTTTTTACTATTTTAGAATATAGTTGAAAGTAGATTCCTAGAGTATATAAAAAGAACTATTGATTTGGAATCGCATAAACCGAATATATGCTGTAAACAAATATTGGAAGAGTTCATAAAGCCAACATATTGAAAATTGCTTTCTCTCATTTATAAGTATCTGACTAATGGAAAAAAGCGAGACAACTCGTAATAACAGGTTGATTGTTGTTGAATAATATAATATATTCAGTGGTATCCCGATGGGCACACGTACGTTGATTTAACGTTTTTTCAACGTTGTATCGTTGAAATATACGTTACCAGTTGAATAGTCAACGTTGTCATTTAGGTTATAACTTCTAACGTGTTTGAGTTACGTGTCAATAACTTAAAATTCAACGTACTAATGTAATAGTTATTATTTGGTCTCATTTGGTTGACATTTATAATGAAATATACATTTCAAATCGATAATGAATCTACGTTATATTCTTGTTATCGAATGACGTTGATAATATGCACTATTTTTCCAAGTGTTTTCACATTACCAAGCAACGTTATGTCAACATTGTATTAGATACTTTCAACAACTACTAGTTGACAGGCCTCATCGATTATACGTCATTCATGAATGCTCTCAGATGATGAAATACGTAAGAAACACGTTAATGTTGAACATTATATCAACTTTTATTAATTTAATTATTTCGAGGCGTAAAACACGAATCCAACGGAAAAATTACCACAGGTATAATATGTAAAGAAAATACCAACACCAACTTTTGAACGTTGGTTTCTCGACTTTCCATATGAAATCGATAAATATTAGTTATTATGCTCTGTATGTTTAGTGTATTTGTGTTCCTTCAGGTTTCCAACTAACAGTGAGAGGAAAAACTGTGGCTATCCCTTCTAGGATGGGAAGAAGATCATTCTGGGATCGAACATCTTTATGTATGTTCCAATAATTTTGATTGATCCAAGTGATATCATGACTAATAGGAATGATTTAAAATACTTGAAGGCAGATGCAAATTCACTACCAAGCCATTCAGCATTCCAGTTCATATCTGACAGGTAATTTTCGGTATTTTCTGTATAAATCATAGCTAAACGAATGTCGTCAAAGAGCTTTGTACATTGTGAATTTTATCATTCACACTGTTTCATTTATTTCAAGTTTCAGTTCTATTTATTTATAACTTTCTCTAATTTTACAGTTCAGACTCATCAGCTCACTCATCAGTTTTCAATAGTTCTTCAAAAAGACCAGGGTGAGTTTATTGTTAGTTCATTTACCTATATCAAACAATATTCAGAGTTATTGGATTTTTTTTAGGAATACTGAAGTGAGACCTGCCATTGAAGAAATAGAATATCCTATCGAGCCAGGGATTCCTTCCTCATCTTCAAGCACTGCCACTGCTTCGGAAACAAAAGATGAAATACTCAAATTGAGCTTAACTGAGCAAAATACTCAGAATCTCAGAAACAAAAGGTATTCTCAGGAGTTTAATATTTAGAGAATCAGTTGTAATAAAATGCAAAGATATATTAACTTATTATTCCACTAAAAATATAATACTTAATTAATGTTCATTTCATGTACTTCAGGAAGAGATGTTATATTGGTGACATGTCAAGTAGTTACTTTTCTACACCAGAAAAGAGAAGAAAAAATTTGGGAATAACAAAAAAGAATGTTGGCAATCAGAGAAGACGAATACATAATTTGAATACTACTGTTCGAATATTGAGGCTTCGAATAACATCATTAAGGAGTTTAATAACATATTTGAAGGAAAAGTGTCTCCTATCTGAATCATCGGAATCTGCTATTACTGTGAGTACATATCATTCACTATTTTGTCATATGATATCTGAAACTATCTCTTCAGTTTCCGGTCACATTACAAGTAATTTAAAATTTTATGTTTGAATTAAATTTTTTTATTTGTTTACAGGCATCAAGTTAGCGACTGCTGGAGATTTGTTCGAGATGTTCTTGAAGGGACCCACTAAAAAGAAATATGATCCTAGCCTAAGATCATTTGCCTCAACGCTATCATTTTATTATCCAAAGGCGTATGATTTTGTGAGAAGAACCTTCAATCGAAGTTTGCCCCACTTGGGGACTATATCAAAATGGTACAGGTCTATTGATGGTAGTCCAGGTTTCACCAGAGAGGCACTAATTGCTTTGTGTTTGACACAAAAAAAATCCTCCACACCTCTTCTGTGTAACTTGATAATGGACGACGTCAAATTGAATGGACTGGTGAGAAATTTACTGGTTATGTGGATACGGGTACCACTCTAGACTCCGATGCATCACCAGAAGCGAGAGAGGCATTAGTATTTGTGCTTGTTTGCATAAATGGTTCTTGGAAAGTACCTGTTGGATATTTTTCATTGGATGGCTTGGCAGCTACTGAAAAGGCTGAATCAGTAAAAGAATGTCTTGAAAGTATTGATGACCGTGGTGTTATAGTAACTTTATTAACATTTGATGGTGCACCCACAAACATTTTGATGGCTGAGAAGTTAAGAGCAGATTTCAGCAATCCAATGAATTTAAAAACAAGTTTCAAGAATCCTTGTACAAATTCTGACATTTATATATATCTGGATGCTTGCCATATGATGAAACTGGTACGAAATTGTAATATAACCAGGTTGGTGGAAAAACAGAATGCAGAAGGATTACATGCAGCAACAGAGTCACTTATTAGGCTATAAGTTCTTCCAGGAACACTTGGAATCATTCTTTGGTGCTATAAGGAGTAGATGAGGTTATAACAATAACCCAACGGCGAGGCAGTTCGAAGCATCTTACAAACGTTTACTGGTTCATAGTGAGATAGCTGCTTCTGATACTGGCAATGCTATCAATTTAAAAACTATAACAATTCTCACCTGTGGTCGGGAACAATCACAACTGGAAATGGAAGGGATTTGGAGGAGGATGAGGAACATCTATCATTCATGAGAAAAATAGAGAATGACATGGAAGCAAACAATTATTAAGGTTCAGCTGCTTGGAATCTCACACCTTATGTAAAGGATATCGCGGGATACATATCTGGCTTCGTTGTGAAAGTGCTTGGAAAATGTATAACATGTCAAAAATTGTTTAATTAACTGGAAAGTGATTCATCTCTTTCCCTTCTACAAAAAAAATTCATATGGAAAACTTATAAAATCCAGTCAGATGGTTGCAGACATATGTAAGTCAGGAGAAAAGTATTTTCGCTTTTTTCACACCACCACCAATATTTCCAACAAAAATGTAAAATAATTGTATGACATTTCAATAAACAATGATGATTTTGGAGATCATTTATATGATGATGATCCTATAAATGGACACTACATGCAAATAATTAAATTGATATTGAAAACATATTTCAAGTCGAGAGTTCATCATGAATCCATGAAGAAACTGGATATATCCAAAAAGAACCGATCACGGTCGATCAATACTAAAACTATATTGTTTCGGAATGAATTAAAAATTCTTTTTTGAATTATTAGTTTCCAAATTCATGAATTCGAGAGATCCACCGTGAGAATCTATTGCTTCCAAAATTAATGTTAATTTCTAAATTTTAAATTCATGTTATTTTTCTACATCTTCTCTTCCAGCAAACGTTGTGAACAATTTTTTCTTATAATTTTAATAAACCTGTATGTATACTTGTAATTTTTTTCTTTGTTTTCGAGTGATAAGAACAAAGTTTGTACAATCCTGAAGCCGAAATACGTCGATTATTTAGCTCGTTTTGTGGTACTAACTCGAAATAATATGATTGGATTTGCTTGGGGTTTATTCATTTTTAATGGATGCATACTGATTGATAATAATTAATAAATTTTTCATTACTTTATTCCAGCATCGTTCAGTTCATAATTTTCAAATCAAATATTTTGAAAACAATACACAGTATCGAGTTTTTCACCAAGAGTAACTTTTTATTGTTGAATTGATAGACTTTCAAGTTCACTTGAAAGTTTTAATACATCTAACCTCAATAAAGTTATGTTTAATACTACTTGTTACGAACCATGTATAACTATCACCTTCTATAAGAATCAGATATAAAAATTAATTCATAGGATGTATCAGCTAAAACATGTTGGTATAAAATTTCATTACAATGTTTCCAGTAGTTTCTGCAAAATCGTATTGTGTATACATTTTTTTATTCGTCGCCCTTTATCTTGAATATGGATGGCGTCACGAAAGTTTTTTACCAAGCAAACGCTAGGTACTTATTTTTCAGTTTTCTGTCGATTCGACAGATATATTCTCATTTTCAACAAATAGCACGCCACTGATTACAAGCGTCAGCATAACTCCTGTGGCCAGCACAAGGACGGAACAAAGGAAATCGATCGGTATTCTTTGTCATACTCATGGACACTCTCTTGTAATCATTGCGACAAAACAAACAGAGCTTTATGTATGGAACGTTGCGTCTTCTTTGCTAATACGTCTATGAGTTTTACCCACTTAGTTTGTGAAATAATAATGTTGTACAATCATTTTCGAGTTGGTGAGTAATAGTTTAGCATTTCAAGCACCTATAATTCGAATATTCTGAAATTTCAGTTTATTCACCATTACTTTGTACTTACTATCTCTATTTTTCAGGAGGTTCTCCACCATTTTGATTACACATTTCCGCCAATGTGGTCAAACTTTTCAATTAGAGAAAAAGAGATGAGATTCTTCTCGATTGATCCAAAACAAAGGACTTGTTGCTGGATCGAGGAAGTAAAATATATACTGAAGGTATATTACATTCATTCTTGAATATGTCACTATGGACATTGAGTTTGTACAGTGATATAATGTAAGTCAACGTTATGAAACAATGTTATTGTATGATTATACTCGTGATATATTATTGAAAGACATCGTTTTTTGAAGATATAGTTTATATGGTGGAAATAAACATTATTTATATGTAACTGATTGAATGAATAAACTTGTGAGTTAATATAAATATAAATTTATGTTCTGAATCGACATTAGTATTTGCGTCAAGATATAATATTATAGAACGTTGATGGACAACGTATATCAAAGGTACACATGATGGTGGCAATGAACACTATTCATACATTTTTCATTACATATATAAATTAGTATAGTAATATAATATACCAACACGTTGTAAATAAACGTTCAGATCGCGCATGAAATGATTTACAATAATACGTTGAAACACAACGTTTCTCAATACTATGATTCTCGATGCAAGGAAACATCACTTCCCGCGACATTTTTACTGTTTTTCAACGGTTGATTGTGTAACATCTTCTCAACGAGTGTGTGCCCATTGTGATATGTCAGTGTCAATTCATTAGTACTCAACTGGAACTTGTTTTCAGAACAAGGCGATGGTCATGATCAAAGCAAAATTGTTCTGAGGCCTGTGATTAATTGGAAAATAATGATAATGACAAAAAAAATATATACAAGTAGAAGTTGATTTTGATGGAATGAATATGTCAAGTTCAACTAAAAATGTCTTCGATGAGTATTTCAAGGAGATGGAGTTTCGCGATGAAACCTTTTCTGAAGGGTGGAGTGTTCAACAGTGCATCAGTGGTACACAGTGTCTTTTATGGGTTTAGCCATTGTATGCAGCCGCTTGCGCGAGAAGCACCTGGTAGCCGATATGACCTCTCTTTGATTCACTTCCCTTAGTGAGCCCTGACAATATTCCTAGTTTTTTAGTGAAAGACTGCATTTATGCTCTAATCCAGCCACTCAAACACATTTTTGATTCGATTCCAACTACATCTTCATTTCCCAATAATTCGAAGGTGGCACGTATCACACCAATCTTGAAGAAAGGCGATATCAGTGTCATTCGAAACTATCGAGGAATATCCATACTATGTAATTTCTCCAAGTTGTTCGAGATGATTCTGTACGGTTTCATTTATAAATCTACAAAAAGTTTTATAACCGAGGAGCAGCATGGTTTTGTCGATAGAAAATCATGTGTAACAAACCTGTCTTGTCTATCTCAATATACATGTGAAATTCTTGATAAAAGAGGACAGGTTGACGTTGTATATATGGATATGCAGAAAGCTTTCGATCAGATAGACCTACATATTCTACTGAAAAAGTTGAGAGAAATAGGTTTTCCTGATTGCTTAGTGAAATTATTCAAGTCATATTTGTTTGACCACAAACAATATGTAGAATATGAAGGGTACAATTCTGCTATCATAGGACCAACTTCCGGAGTCCCCCAGGGATCAAATCTAGGCCCATTACTTTTCATTCTATTTATGAATGACCTCCTAATGGAAATAAACTGTCCAAAGCTTCTATATGCGGATGATCTGATTTTTTTTTCAAATAGCGGATCTACAGAATTGCGGAAACATCCAAGCAAACATCAATTAAATATCTGAGTGGTGTGACAAAAACAATCTGAGATTGAACGTAGGAAAATGTTGCACAATGACATTCAGCAGAAAACAAAGCAATATCATATTCAATTATAACATTAATTCAACTATATTACAAAAATGTCAGCAAATGAGAGATCTTGGGATTGTGTTTGATGAAAAATTCATATTTGCTGAGCATGTTGAGAAAACTGTATCGTCCGCTAATAGAATGCTTGGGTTCATAATGAGAAATAGCAGAGATTTAAAGAATATTGACGTCATCAAATTACTCTTTTTCTCCTACGTCCGTTTCAAGTTGGAATACGGAATACTTATCTGGTATCCAATATTTGCCACTTACTTAGCCTCTGTTGAGCGTGTTCAGAGAAAGTTTCTTGAATTCAGACATTTCAGACTTACAGAGGCGTACCCTCAAAGAGGAATCGCTTACTCTGAATTGCTGAGCGAATCAAACTCAATCAGTCTGAATGCCAGAAGAGTAATCCTAACAGTAACCTTCCTATACAATCAACTACATTATAACATCAACTGTCCTTACCTTATTTCAAAAATCCCTTTCAATGTTCCATCTTATATTACCAGATTCGAAGCAACATTTTATTCGGAATTTGCCAGAACCAGCATTTTGTTTAGGTCTCCACTAATAATTTGCTGTAGAAATTACAATACAGTATGTAATGTCTGCGACTTCAACTTTTCATCTCTCAATGAAATTCGTCGCTGTATCCTTTCTACCTTTTGATTTCACCGAGGGAGCACTCAGTATTATTTGTTTTGCAATTGTCGTGATCGATTCTAAATATCAGCTATCTCCAAGAGTTCTATTGTTGTTCCCATCAACATGATTGATTTTACAATTAATTATTCACTATTTTGCTTTTTGTCTACTTGATATTACTGCTGCTTCAGATACCTATTGTGTACATGTACATAATTGACTTCCACAAAAGTATCTCTGTATATATTTTACTATATAGTTTAGCTTTTTCTGTAATTGGGTGTTACACCTGTTGGATAATAATTGCATTATTATTATTACTTCACAGCTGGGTGGCTCCGTGGATGATCGGATGTTTAAACACTTGCATTTGTGTTTTGAAGCCTCAATTTCTTATTATCAGGTAAGTCGAACTTCATGTGTAAATGAATCAGTTCTTCTATGGTAGAGTTCTAGATATTCTCATTGTTCCAAAGAATAATTAGCAGACGTGAGAGCACTCAAATAACAGGTGTTATACAACTTGTTTTGTCATAACTACAGTTTGAAAATTGAATATCGGCTTAGTCTACAGTGGATCGAGTGCACATGGTTAACAGTGGATCATGATACCAAAGAAGTGTCAGTAGAAATGAAAGTAATATTTGGAGTCGGTAGTTCCCGAAAACAAATTACTATAGTGTCACATGAACAAAAACTATAAAATCAAGACGAATTCAATGATTAACGAAATAAAACGTTGGGAAGTGACATCGAAATTATGGGGGAATCCGAGACATTGTTCCTATAGAAGGAACACGAAGAGTCATTCTTTTTCAACATTTCAAACATCGGGACAGTCAGATGGAGAGGAGTTCATTCGAGGGCTCAGTCGATACTCTAATTTCTTCGGAGGAGGAGATTCAACCAGAGACATCGCCAGACCTGGGTAATCAGCATCTTTCAGAATTACATATATTTCAGAAAAAAAACACAAAGTATGCTGTAGCAAAAAAAGATAACAGAACATGAACGGAAATTGAACCAATTGAAGAGAGAACATGTAGCATTAGACGTTTAGCAAGCGCACGAATAGTTTACATCAGAATTAAAAAGTGAAATACAAAAATCGAAAATAACTTTGATAGTTTGATATACAGTTGTTTGCCTGTTCATATACCGTTCATTATTCATCAGTTTAAGGTTCTGGAGGCTGAGATTTTCTCTGGGGGATTTCATCAATTTCAATGCCAAGTATTGCCTTCGCACTCTTTCTGCTGGTTCATTTTTCATTCAGGCTCAGCATCAGCGATTTTAATATCTGAATTCGTTAATGACAAGAGTGGTGCGATCAGCCAAAAAAACAACCCGACCGACTAACCGACCCAGTTTTCATTGGTGTTTGATTCAGATGAATCTCCAACCTTCCCAGCGCCTCTACCTCTCGAACCATAGAAGTGATATGATGCTTCAGTTACATATAAAACCAATTTCTATAAAAGCTTAGAGGATCCTGGTCTCTGATTCACTCAAGATTATTCGATTCTTTGTTGAGGCGGTTTTCTTCGGTCTCAAAGCTGTACCAGCAGGTAGGTATCCCCAGAAGTCGAAATAGAGGTAAAAATATTCTGAAAACATCAATTCAATGATGATGGAACCAACAGAAGCTATTGAACGAAGGCATATGACGTCATCAGAAATTCAAAACAATGTAGCTTCTGGTGGCACAATAGTGCATATTTCCACTTGTAGCTGCACTGTTGCAAACCCCCCTTTCCAAAAGCATGAAAAAAAATTCACCTTTTTAAAAGATATTATTAGAGATCGAAATTAGTTGATGATCTCCGAATCAACTGTGGCCTTTTCGTAAGCATATGTGAGAGAGAGAGAAACCAAATTGTCATTACCTCTGATGACATTATGAAAAAATATCATGATTCAGATGTAACTCTGACTCATTGTATTGTTCATGTCAATATCATATCATGTTTCATGTGACAGATCCAAAAATTTTGAATGTATGAATATTGTGATTTTCTGAGATGTGACCTTCATAACCAAAGACAAAACAACATGGCTGAGTAAAATGTCATTATTAAATATTGAATATTCGTGTAAAGTGTGTGAAAGTGAGATGAGTGAAAGCATTTACTATATGAGGAGGCCTGAAACCGTACTTTGCTATCGAAGGTTACTTTGCATAAAAACATTTCCAACATTCAAATTGGCAATAGAACTCTAGTGGTTAATATAGGAAGTTATCACAGCATAGTATTTTTTTTTAAATAATAACTTTATTGTTTCCAAAGACAAAAATCGTTTGGTTCACACAGTATTTGAGAATGAAGAAAAAACTGAAAAGACGAAAAATAGGGAAAGAGTATTTCAACTAGTATGGCATGATATGAGAAAAATACTGTTTTGTTATTCGTTAATAAGGAAAGAGCGCAGCTTTAGTACTTCGAATAGGTAAAAATACAGTAATTTTGCATTTTCAAAATTGATACTTTCAATTGAGACCACATAAGATTCGTAGTCAGCTGAGAATGGTACTGCAGGTCTGAGGACTGAAAGTATGGGACATTCAAAAAGAATATGCCGCAGATTCTGTAGTTGATGAGTGTTGCATAAGGAGCAAATTCTCTAAAAATGAACAATCTGTTCAGGCCAGCCTCCACTCACCTACACTGTGGGTTGACGGACTAAAACCTATTAGAAAACAACTACTCGCCTGGCTAATACCACGAAGGGCATTGGATTACATCCAACAGGTGATAGTGCGGGATTCTTCACAGAAGTAATTCCACATATGCTCTTGGCGATACAACTACCAGAATTAATTTTCAATAATTGGGACGGGACACACTCGCAGACCGGTTTCGGGCTATTTGGCCTCTCGTCAGTGCAAGGCAGTGCCATCATCAACATGAGTCGATGACTTCCTATAATTAATAATTATATTCGAGTAGAGTATCTTCCCTAGACCTAGGCTGATACAAACAACTAGCAAAATAGCCGTTGCTGCGCCATCTGCCCGTAGACTAGGTACTAACCAAGAGCATATCCGCATGGCCCCAATTCCTAGTAAAAGGAAAATACGAATAACGAAAATATTCATGGGTATGCTTGAAGACTGGCTCAAAATCAAATATTCTAAAAATGAACAATTTGTTCAGGCCAGCCTCAACTCACCTACACTGTAGGTTGACGGACTAACACCTATTAGAAAACAACTACTCCCCTGGCTAATACCACGAAGGGCATTGGATTACATCCAACAGGTGTTAGTGCGGGATTCTTCACAGAAGTAATTCCACATATGCTCTTGGCGATACAACTACCAGAATTCATTTTCAATTATTGGTACGGGACATACTTGCAGACCGGTTTCGGGTTATTTCGCCTCTCGTCAGTGCAAGGCAGTGCCATCATCAATATAAGTCGATGACTTCCCATAATTGATAATCATATTCGAGTAGAGTATCTTTCCTAGACCTAGGCTGATACAAACAACTAGCAAAATAGCCGTTGCTGCGCCATCTGCCCGTAGACTAGGTACAAACCAAGAGCATATCCGCATGGCCCCAATTCCAAGAGGATACAATACCCAGAAGTTCTACACAAACACTTCTCACCTCGTTTATTCGATCACGCTTCTCTTCGTAATTCTGGAGGCTCCGTTGAAGTGTTAAATGTTGAGATTCTGCATCTCTCGTGGGTCCAGCTTTCTCTCTTTCCAACTCAGCTAGCTGTCTCTGCAGATCTTCACTTTGCCCTCGACGCCTCGCATTTTCCTCCGAACGTTGAACGTTCTGGGTATGCTCCAGCTTAGCCTCGTTGAATGCAATTTCGGCATCGACTCGTTCATTATTGATGAAACGAGCTTGTTTGAGAAAGTGCTGCCCGTCGTATGCCACTGGAGGCAGTGGAATGTCTTCCACAGTCGGTATCGGTCTAGGCGGGGTGACAGCTGTATGAATATCCTTTATTACCAAAGTCCTCTCCTTGACATTTGATACTTCTACAGGTGAGCGCGTCTTCCTCTTTTTAGTTGGCACTGGAAAAAAGACTTTTGTATTTCTTGTGAAAAAATATTAAATTCGTAGCAAACCTCTTTCAACTGAAATTTTTCAAAAAAAAATTTTTTCAACATTACTTACATGGAAGTTTATCCATCTGGTTAGGTCTCGTTTTCGTCGGCGCTGGCAAACAAGGCTTCTCGACAGAAGAAACGGAGGGCCTCTTGGTGGGTGGCTGCATTTTGGCGGTGCGTGAATTCTCTCCTACAGCTACCACTGGAGGTTTCTCTACAGGTCTAGCTGTAGATGAAGATGGGTTTTGGGGCCACCCTCCAGCGAAGGGGTTTGTACGGTTACAAACAGCTCTATATTTGGGGATAGATTCCTTTTTTACAGGCGCTGAAGGTTTTTTGGCAGGCGGCTGCATTCTTGAAGGTGGCTGAGTTGTAAATTCATCGCCACTATCATATAATTTCCTGAAAGGCGCTTCCCCAAAACATTGCCGCTTAGACTGATGATCATTTGTATCATTCCGCTTATCATCCTCACAGCTACGCTTTCGCTCACCAACCCTAGCCGGAGTTGAGGTTATCTGCAATACAGCGGTTGGCACTCTTTCACGGTTCACAAACTCTTCAAAAATGGTTTCCGATGATTGGCTCATCCTCCCAACTGCTGAACTTCCCGAACTGGACCCCGAAGAAGAACTCGAACTTGAAGTATTCAGTCCCGAAGTACTAGACCAGGAAGTGTTCGATCCCGAAGTACTAGAACTAGAGGTCCCAGAGAACTCCTTCGTTTTTCAATGGGGGTGCCGCCACTAACTGCACCAAAATCAGTAGTTGGTTGGTTGGTATTACAATCCATATCTGGTAATCGAGAAACACACAATAAGACAAGTTCATAAATATAAAAAGTTAACTCACCTACTATTTAATCTGTATTTTGACTGGAATCTTTTGATATGTGGGCACTTCTAGTAGTGGTCACTGCACAATAAGAAATCCATAAGTATGGCCAAACCCTCAATTCTGCATTCAATCTACCCACACTCAATAATACACACAGAAGCATATGTCAATTTATAAAAGTAATATTGGATTGTTTGTTATGTCTGCAGCGCACTGTTTATTTTTATAAGCGAGTAGAAATTTTGAGTTAGGGATTATCAGAACTAACGCATTCGAACACTATTTTCTCCAAAAATTTTATTTTACTAATGGTATACAATGGCTGCATCTAACAGCTTGCAGCGCTTAAAGCCGCTTCACGAAATTTGACATTTCACCATGGAAAACTATCGAATTTTGTGCAATATCTTCGAGCGCTGTAAGCTGTTATTTACAAATATTTCAGATTGGTGATTTGAAATAGGGTCTGTCTAACAGATTCGTTGTGACCGCTAATATTATGGCAGCAATGGAATACCTTACTTAACCTATATAAATTACCAAAGATAATAGTATATTCATTGGGTTCAGTTTGATTGAAGGGTAACATTAAAGTGGATTTGGTAAGAAACTAGTTATATTATTCAATAATCAATTATTTGTTATATCCACAGTGCACTGTTAATTTTTTTTTGTTTGGATATGTACCTATTCATCCAATATGATGTTTCACTATATGCATTATTCCTAGGGATTGTTTTTTTATTAAGAATGACAATACTTTCATAGAACGGAATATTCGGTAACATGTATTATTTTGTTGTAGGTGGTTGCAGTTCGCGGTTGGCCCTCTACTGTTATTTGTAGAAATACATCAGACATGCCACGGAAGTTTGAACTACAAGCTGTCGTGACGAGTGTCTTGAGTGCAGACTTTTTTCCACCTATTGAATTGGATAGAAACAGCCGTTATGGACTAGGACTATTGGGATTCTATGATTATTGTAATATTCGTGGTATGAATGAAAATATCAATGATGTGCTTCAAACTCAGGTCAATTAATATACGAATAATGTACACATGCTCTGTTTAGGTTATGGATTCTATTCTCGCTTTCGTTTCAAAGGTGGTGTTTGCTTATACTCTGGGAATGATTTATCATGTCAACGCGAAGAAGGGCTGGAACCGAAAGATGTTGACGTGATGTGTTTTAAGCTTGTCAATCATCAACGAACTAAATTTGTCTGTTTTCTTTATTCATCACCTAATTATGACTCTCTCGACAGACTATTCGAATTTCTATCGGAAAAAATCGACTTCATCAAAGAAAACCATCCAACAGCTGAGGTCACCATATTGGGTGATTTTGATGTACATAATTCTTCATGACTGGAATTGTCGAATAGAACAGATGAAAGAGGACGACAGGCAGAGGCATTTGCTATTACTAATGATCTGGAACAACTCATCGATCAACCCACTCGTATTCCTGATATGAATAACCATTTTGCCAATACAACTTGGTTTTGTTTCTTACTACTCATCCTGATATTCATCAGATCAAAATTCACCCCCCTTGGCTGATTCTGATCACTCTTTAATTTCAACAACTTGTTCGTATTTGGCTCCAATGAGTGGTAAGTTACCCGCACGTCTTGTCTGGCATTACAAATCAGCAGACTGGGACGGTCTTCGAATGTTTTTCTCTGATTTTCCTTGGAGAAGGGTCTGTTTTTCATCTAGTGATCCCACTCTATATGCCCAAGAAATCTCTGATACCATTATTCTGGGAATGGAAACATTCATTCCAAGTAGTACCAAGAGACCACAGTCTGAGAAACCATAGTTCAATAAAAGCTGCTCTGAGGCTATGAAATCCAAACAAACGTTATGCAATCGTTCGTTTTGGTCATTTACTGAAGCTGTCGCCAAAAATTTCGCTTTCAGTTCATGTCACCCTTTAACCAAAGAAGATGGATCACAAGCCACCACTGCCCAACATCAGATACGACCTGTCATGGAATACAGTTCTCAGGTGTGGAGTTCGGCACCAAAACATTCATTGAGGCTTCTCGATTCTATTCAGAGAAAGGCAATTCGTCTTGTTGGTGATTCTTCGCTCACAGACTCGCTCACTTCATTGGAACATCGTAGAAGGGTCGGGGACTTGTCTCTCTTCTATAGATACTTTCACGGTCGATGCTCTTCCTAATTGTAGTCAATCGTTCCCCGCTTGGCAATATCTACACGGATGACTCGACGAGTACAGAATTCCCACCCCTTTGTTGTGAATTTGGAAACCTGTCAAACCTCTTTTGCACAGGGATATTTCTTCAATAGAACATCTAAGGTTCGGAACTCCTTGCCGAGAAAGATTCATCCTGAGGCTTACAAACTTCAGAAATTCAAATTAAATGTTAATTCGTATATCCTGTCCCTCGATTCACGCGGTGTTCTTTGAACATCACAGGGCTTCCCTTTCGTGTGAATCTGCATATAACAGAAAAAAATTCAACACAATCAATAATATAACTGAAGAAAATAATTTAATCAGATTCAGACTTACTGGTGACGACTCACCCATGCTCCAATTACACACGATTGAAATTCCATGTGGTGCTTATGAAATAGAAGAGATCAATGCAGTTATACAGAAAAATATAATGTTCAGATTGTTTCATGACGAAAAACCAATCGATATTATTGCAGATGATATTTTCTACCTACACGCCAATAATAATAAGACGAAATGTGAAATGCGATCAAAATATGAAATTGATGATGAATATGATGGGATTTGACTATTACATATTTCCAGAGAATCAAATACATGAATCCTCCCTACCGATTAATATAGCGATTGTGAGACTCATCCGTTTGGATTGCAATATAATATCTGGTTCATTTATCGCCGGCTTAAGCCGGCCGTCCACCGAGAGCGATGCTGTGCTGTGCTGAGCGGCGTTGAGCTGGGTTAAGCGGCGCTGGTTTACCAATGTATTCTTATGAAGTACCGTCCACTAAAGCTAGACGGCGTGCGGCAAGACAAGCTGCGACTTGCGGGACTCGCATCACTTTGCTTTATGTTCGATTGAAGCTGTGCTGAGCCGTTCAAATATTAATAAATTATTTGAATAATGGAAGAATTTATTGAAATTGTTAGATTAAATCCATGCCTTTGGAAAGTAGATGAGAAAAACTATAAAAATCAAGACTTACGTGATAGTCTCTGGAAAGATATCTCAAAAAAGTGCAGTATAAAAGACGGTAAGTTGAATATGCTTTCTGGATTATTCAAAAAACTTATTTATATGTTACGTTTATAATAATAAGTAAATGAAGATATATGAGCTAAAATATACTACAAGTCTGGTCTGAATTGAAACAAAAACAAAAAATACATAAACCGGCGAAAGACTTCATATTTTTATTTATTTTGCCTTTTTATTTATAAATACAAAATTTTATTTATACAATTTTATCCTGCCACGGAATCCTGCCTATTGCAGAGTTGAAATAGTTACAAAAATTCTGCCTTATAACAAAAGATTCAGTCGTTGCTCTTGATCCTCTATGTGCTAATGGCAACCACTGATTTTTAGAGTTGCCTTTTTCCAATAGTTTCTCATTTATATTAGGGCATCTCCCCTCCCTAGTGCCTGAATAATTATGGAGAATACAAGTGGCTTTGATAATGCTATCTATACTTTCTAATTTGCATTCCAATGGACGTTTATAAATTCGAAATCTTGCTGCCAATATACCAAACGTATTTTCTACAACTCGTCTAGCTCTGCTCAGGCGATAATTAGAAACACGATTTTCTTTAACCAAAGAACGTTTTGGAAATGGTCTCATTAGATTTACCATAAGCGGAAATGCCTCATCTCCAACTATTACGAATGGAAAATTATTATCATTATAATTTTCCATAGGACCAGGTTCGGGTAAATGAGATGGATTTGTTTTTAACCTACGTCCAATAGGACTATTGGCAAATATTCCTCCGTCACTAAATCTGCCTGCTGACCCAATGTCGACGGCTATCAATTGATAATTGGCACTTGGTATGGCCATCGATACTACAGAAAAAGTTTTCTTGTAGTTAAAATATAATGAACCAGAATTCGGTGGAGCTTTTATAATCACATGTTTGCCGTCTATAGCACCGACGCATTTTGGAAATTGCCATCGCTCTCTAAATTCCAATTCATACGCTTTCCAAGACTTCTCGTCGGGCATTTTCATGAATAATGGTTGTAATTGGGACCAGAGCAATGAACAAACTTCGTTAACAATTTTTGAGACAGTTCTCTCTTAAACGAAAACTTTATCCAATTGTTCTATGTGAATCACCTGTCGCCAGGAATCCAAAAAAAAATAAGAAAACATTTTTATTATAGTGTATAAAAAAATATTATTAATATTGAGATTTTAAAATTTGCACTGTTTTTTTCTTTAGGAAACGAGGCTAAACGTCAATGGAAAAAATTAAGGGATTCAGCGAGGGACGCTCTAAAACGACAAAATGATCGTAAAAGTGGAGACGCAGCTCGTATAAAATACCAGAAACAAATGGAATTTCTAGTTCCATACATGGTCAACCGAAGCAGATGTTCCAACATAGTTGACACACAAGTAAACGAAAATGTTATAGAAACAGGCCAAGACGACCATCTACAAACCCAAGAGGACCTGTCTCACATTGATTTAGAAGAAAATAAAGATAAAGAAACACCGTTGGAAAATGATTATGAATTTGTGGAGCCTGCACAGAAAAAAAGTCAATGGCAAGACAATGTTGTGAAACAACAAGTGAAAAAAAGAGAGGCTAGGACCGCTGAGAGAAACAGCCAAAGAAAAAAACTGGAACAAAAATTACAATCCAACGATCCCCTTAAAGAATTTTTCAATAGTATGTATTTAACAACAGCTTCGATGCCTCAACGTTTGCAAATTATGAATGAGAGAAAAATATTTGATGCTGTTAACGAGGCGGAAATGAATTTATATCATACTACACATGTGGATAATTTAAGTAGTCATGCCAACAGAGAAAGCACTGCCAATGGTTATCACCATAACTTTTTCACACTACAGCCGCCACAACGATCGAACACTGTTTATAATAAATCTATTTCTACCCCGCTGCCATCGCCACAATCAACATCTACCCAATCATCAGGCGATGAAACAGTCGCAAGCTATTTTGGAGGATGGAATGTAGACAACTAAAGTATGAATTTATTATAATTAATTTGGTTTTTGTTTTTGTTATAACAGAAATATTGCAGTTATTTTTATTTCCATATGGTAAATTAAATTTGCGTTGAGAACTAAACAGTGTATATTTAATAAAAAAAACTTACCTTAGACATACAGCCAAACGCTCCTCTGTGGTGATACTTTCTCGGTAGTTACTGTTTAGCTTTATGATTTCAAATCGTATGAATTCATGAATTTCCATAAATTGTGATCTAGAAAGCCCGAAGTAATTCTTAAACTGTTCATCACTTAATATTGGAATCAATTTATGAAACTCGCCAAATTGTTTTCTTTCTTCTAAATGGTTTGATATCCAGAATCTATGTTTCCTCTTCTCCGCCATCAGTAGAATAAGACTTAATAAATCGCTTCTGTGCTCGTCTTCGGAATCATCTTCCTCAGAACTTGCGTCCAAAAGATACTTTTTGATTTCTAAATTATTAAACATTTCAATGGCAATATTATGCTAGTAGCTACAACACCGCACGACTAGCATTTGGTGGACGGACTGCTACAGCTTTGAACTAGCACAGTCTAGCATAGCACCGCTCAACCTCGCACAGCACCGCTTTCGGTGGACGGCCAGCTTTAGAGTGTAAATGTGCTAACTCCATTTTTTGTTCCAAATCACATTTCGATGTCGTTCAGATGGGAAAAAAAGCACGCATATTATAAGAAAACCTGCTAACAAACAACCGAGTCGATTTTGTGTAAATGAGTGATACGTAAAACTGTTGAGTTCAAAGCATCCAAGTTGCCCGCGCTAACTCCAGTCAAACGGCCATTCTACACTGCAATCTTGCTTTGTGAGCACGTGCGTGGAAATAATTTTCCGATTCATATAATTGTTGTGGATGTTCACTCATTTAGTGTCGTCAAACAAGGTAAGATATGTTTTAACACCTATATATCAAATAAAATTCACTGAGAATATTAATTTGTAAGTATTTTTTTCACTCTCAAATGACCACATGAATTCTTTGGAGTTAGCACCTTTTCTATTTGTGAATCAGACTAATTTTTCAAGTACATAGCACCTTTTCCCGGATACTTTCATGATTCAAAAATTAAGTGATTACGATTCTTTCAGGAATTACATTCACATTGTTTCGGAAGTATATTTTCCATTTTCAGATGGCATCGTGTCGAAGTAAAAAAAACTTGCTTTGTTGAGAATTTCCACTGGAGAAGAGAAAGGAAATGATCCAGGTTTCCTGAATCACTCACAACACATATCTACCCCGGATGAATCGAAAGAAATATATGAGGACAACGCCTCCCTTCAGTCCCAAAAAGAGGTTTCATTAAACGTCAACGAAGATAACACAATTGTCGAAAATGTCCAAGTACAAGTTATTGGCTTCCTCCAAGAAATGTCCTCCAGTGCAGTGGACATTTGCACAGAATACACACTTGATGGCGTTGACCTAACCACCAACGCTGATGAAATTTCAACATGTATCACAAATCAGGAGCAAAACGACCAGACATTTTCATTCGACATTGATGTTATTTCGAGAAATAATCATGATGAAGTACATAACAATGATCATGATGAGGTAGAATCTATACAAAATTCTCCTGGAATTATTTCAGAATCTATCAATTCACAAAATGACAGATCGTCAAATAATAATATAATCGATAATATTGAGGACCCAATATCTGATGACAGTGACCAAAATTAGTTCCCTATGAGTTGAACAGCGATTCAGAAACTTCTGAAGACTTGCCAACAAAATCTGAAAGGCGAAAGAAGAGGGTACTAGTGGAAAAATTTTCCTGGCTTCCGGAAAAAGTAAAGAACTGAAGAAATATGGAAAAGAGTATTATGGTCGAAAAAAAAAATGGGAATGTCTGGAATAACGAGAAACCTAAAAAGCCACGTGTTATGAAACCAAGATGCGAGTGTGAACGAAAAAATAAGACTGGTGCCATGAAATGTACACTCATTATTCGAAGAATTTTGGAAGTGTAACGGTTACATTTGTGTAGTCGTTATTTTCTTAAAATATACAGAGGAATAAATATAAACACTGATAACTAATGCACTTCCTAAAGGCATACCATCTGATGGAATACATAACCATGTTTATTTCCACAGCTCACGAAGATCTCTACTTCCAATTAGGATGGTTAATGATATCAAGAATGATATTTAGCAGATTTGGTTATGTATATGTAAACATGTCATATTATCCTTGATATCATCCAACCGATCAGTTGACATAAATTCTTCTTCTTATCATTTCGATATGTCAACCACAGTATAAAATTTTCAGTAATTCATTCTGTGCTCATCGTTTATTAGAAATCACAAACAAGTTGAATGTGGGAATAATTTGCGTTTCGTAATTTTATGGAGAGAGATGTGATACTCCTCTACTTCATCGTGTGATTTCGGTGCGGATTTCGGTGCGGATTACGGTTTTGTGGAACGGAAAATAATGAAGCGTGTTGAATTGGTGACAGTGAATTGAAACGGAAATTGTTTTTTTCAACTTTTGATTTTGGAGAGGACTGAAGTCTTCGGGGGAGCATTTCTGCCCTGGCAACGCTAAGAAGAACTCGTGTGGTTGAATATCAAGTAATTTGATTAACCTGTCCAAAAATAATATAGATTCCATTCATTTTAGAGTTCCGCCAGGATTATAGGGGATGTTCTAAGATATTCCAAAAGCTTTAAAAACCATCTCAAAAGCTTATTGAGGCATTGTAAAGCAGTCTGAAGCATAACGAAGTATTCTAAGGCAGTCTCGAGCAGACTAAAGTATCTGGTGCAGGACTTAAAGACCTTGTAAACGATGTAGAGACCTTTCGTAAGAATAGTAGAGACCTTCCGGAGTGTGAAGATATTCCTGGAGGATATTGAGCAGATAACATGACATTAACGAGAAGCAGTTTTATGGACGGGAGAATGACCCTGGAGTGATAAAGTGGAAGACCATCATCTTTCAGCAATATTAAATACCTACTTACTTGTAACAGGTTTGAATGCATTCATCTTGTTTGCTATTAACGTTATATTTCTATTACGCTAAAGTTCCTATTTCATTATTCATATAATTCCATATATAGCCTCAAGGTTTACCGATACATGAAATTTACAACATTTTTAAATTCAATTGAATGCTCATATTTTACTTGGTGTTTGTTTGCATGTTTGAGAGTCTCTTCTTTCAGCACAATAAATAAAATCTGTCTACAGAGATTGACTTGAGATTAAGTTTGTAAAATCTTTCTTTCTGTAGATGGCGCCCCCTTCACAACATTTTAAACCAAACTCAATCTCAATGCTAAATATTGAATTTCTGAAAATTTTTAAGTAGTGTAGATTCACGCCCTTGCCTCCCTGACAGAGCTAGCCGTTCGCAACCTGTGCCTTATGTTGGATATACAATTGGGTAAATCTCTTGTATGACCAAGATAAGGTTACAGAATATGCATTGGGGTCAGAAGAAATTTTTTGTCAACATGATGGTAGATAGATTTCCTGTTGAGAGATCACGAGATCGAAAATTTGATACTGAATCAAGGAGAGGTCAAATATTAAAATACCATTTCGAGGTTGGGAACGAGATGTTGAAAGTATGTAGAACATTACTTTTTAAACACACTCTGCTCAGGTCGTCACTCTGTCCAGAATTGGCTCGAGAAACCGATTGACTGTGAAAAGAAGTCATCACATGGTACTCAACAAAATCTTTCTAATTAAATTCAAGGTCATAAAAAAAGAGACGAACTTAATTTATTTTTCAACTCCTTGCCGACCATGGAGTCACACTATTGCAGATCTTCAACGACAAAAAAGTATTTATTACCGGAGTGGTCTTTCAAGAAAATGCTCTACGACTTTTATTACAACGAAAACCATGATTTCATTTGGAAAATCGTACGCTTACACCTTACGACTACAGGCTGGGGGCTTCCAAGATTCAAACAGGACATATTGGATACAAGCAGTCATGTATTCAGTGGCAAATTACTGCTGAATATTACAATGAAAGTACCTTGAATACCAAACAAAAACTAATTTTGATAATCGCTCGTACTTTCAACAACTCGTATAAAGGCGAAGTTGATGCTAATTCGGAAATAAATAAAATCGAATGGAGAATAGGACACAGTACCAGAGAATAAGCACAAACTCACAATTTCGCATAGAATCAACAAAAGTGGCCTGAATGCGAATATTAAGTTGGCCTATCGTATGTGGGACTTGTATGAACTTCCTCCATTACGAGCTACATCTTCAGACATATTGTTCGTTCCGTTAACCAGCTGACGAACGTCAACCCTCAAAAGTCGAAACTTGTGCGAGCAATGGATCAACGAGGCCTTACCTTTTAACGTGCGATTACGCAGCACGGTGGCCCGGCGAGGATTCGAACCCCGGCCTTCCGCTTGATAGGCAGATATGCTAACCACTACACCAGACATATGGGCCATAAAAACAGCCAATGCTTTGGAAACATCTCGTTTCATTATAATCGGATTTCAAAATACCACAATATCTGAAGACCGAGAAGAAGACATCACAAAATTCATAACAGCTGACATCAATAATATTCGGGTATACTTGAATTCTGAAGTATATCCATATGAGCGTTGGAATTTGGATTCTGACAAAAAACTCGATTCGTCTGCATACTATGCTTATGAGAACCTTCAACGTGGTTATTATGATAAAGATATGAGTGAACCTCCAATGGATATTGGACAGTTTCGAAGCAATCCACTCTTCATAATTGATTGTTCACACCAACCGAATGCCACAAAGTCCTCAACTATCGATATAGAGGTTGAGTTCGAAACCAGGAAAACCAAGTTTCCAGACAACACCAAAGTATATGCACTCATTTTGCAAGGTACATTTCGAACATACAATGCACTGGATGGTTCAGTTTACACCAGATACTGACACTCACTACGTTATTGAAAATATTATGTGTTGAATTGTATTGTTTGCTTCCACTGATTATTTGCATTTATTCATTGTATTTCCATTCAATTGATATATATATATATATATATATATATATATATATATATATATATATATATATATATATTATTTTTGTAATATGTTTATAATATTTCCATTTATATTCGATGGGAATTGAATAAATAACAAATTAGAATGATGAAAATTCGTTTTATTCAAGACTATTTATTATTTATTGGTACATATAAACAATCTAGAATAACTTCTTCCTCGTAGTCATTATTTTCTTGACCATCTTCAATGTCCTCACGATTTTCATCAGTCAGTTGGAAATCCTGGATGATCCATTCTGGCAGGAATGATCGAATACGATAAAGAAACCTCCTAAGATTCAACTCAGTCAATAGATTACACAGTTGATGCAATTCTACAATTCCATTCAGAAATTTGTCACAAACTTCAGCACCACTCTTGTAGTTTTCGGCATCACGTAGGCACAATTCGATTAGTTCTTCATCGTAGCACACACCGAAGTCGTAAACACTCGTATGCTCAGCATTCTCACTCAAGGCTTCCAATTCCGAAGACAGTCTTCCGATGTATGAAGTGAGATCCTTGGCCTCGACCAGGTTTCACTTGCGTATTTCATCCACATCTTGGAATTATTGAACCGAAATCAAATGAGATAAAGAATCAAATGAGATAAAGAATCAACTGTGAACTCATCTTATCATGAATGAGACTCACATGAGGTTTATTAATATTGTTCCAATTTGTTGGGTGAGTGCGTTCAATAATGTGTGATAATGTTTAAAAAATATCCATATAATCATCTAAATATTTTCCAATATATAATGCAAAATTAACCTACAATAAATAACTAGCATCTCTATTCGATTGAATCAAATTTGACTAGAGACCGCGTTTTCATGCCAGCAAAGCTTTGTGGACTCAAATATTCCAGCGTATATTTACCGCTTGAAGAATTGATAAATCATCATCAGTGAACTGTGTTGAAAAACGTTTGGGTAGCCATGTTTCGAATAATTTATCATTGCTTACGTCTCGTAATGTTAGTAATATTGATTTACCAAATCGAGTGGAATGAACTGATATATCCTTTATTACAAATACAACATTCAAAGGTAGTGAGGATAAGAGTCTTGGCTCTAAACAGACATGATGAAAATATATACACACACACACTCACCGTTTCTTCTATTAGACACTCTCTACTAATTGCTATATGCTGCAGATACGAAGCTGTAATGATTTTACGTCGTAATGATTGTTTCTTATATAATGTAAAAGTGGCTACCCCTCCAATATGAATCTATGCAATGCTAAGAACAATTCGTCAGTAGAACAGCTCTTCACCTGTTAAACAACCCCACCACTAGCAACTGGATGCGCAGACAGAGTTGGAAATATAATATTGTCAATGTTTGAGGGAAGGTGAGAGAAATTTTTGAATGGGGGACTTTCCCCGGCTCACTCTACTTTCACATAGGTGTGTATAAATGGTGAAGGCGAAGGGACTAGAGTCAGTGTTCTATTAGTCATCAACTCAGCAAGAAACAGGCCTTTTCCAAAACAGTGGGATTACAAGACAAAAGTATGTGTTTACCCATTTCTTATTGCAGGTAATATGGTATGCTACTTCTGACAAATAACTAGATCGAAGGCAGATATCAATCTTTGCACTGGTATGTGTAGCGATCGTGTGTCACGGATTCCAGCAATGCCACAACCCGAGCGAAGAAATTCAACCCATAAGGTCAGCAGCAGTGCATCAAATGTACAAAAATCCTTCTATGGAGTAATATGGGTATATGTCGGAATATTTGTATGACCTGCGCAGCTGCTGAATATCGAGCTCCTATTCAACGTTGCTTGCATTGTGATACATACACAATGGATTTATTTATTTTATTCATTCATCTAATTATTTATTTATTCATTGATTTATGAAAATGAGGTCACCCAATAGGCAGGTATTTCATTGCCCAATAATAGAGCGGCACTGTATTACATTGATAGTTGCAGACAGTACTGAGTATGTCTCCAACAATGAGATTTTTATAATAACTCATAATTGAATGTGCTCAAAAACTAACAGTGTTTGGTTTTGAAAATTTGATTTTATATTATATTCATCCAAGTAATATTCATGGAAGTATAATAGAGATATGTCTAGCTGTAAAGAATTTGTTTGACTCCACTTTTAATCAAAGTTTTGATACACCTTATCATTGGGGAGTTGAGTGAGAATTTTGTTGAGCATTGTGGAACTTTGAGGAGTTGTCTATTTCTTATGTTTTGCTGTGAGCTGTTTAGATAGCAAAATTGTAGACAGTATGGGGAATCTGTTAGATTAATAAATAATTTATATATGAAACAAATATCAAAATATTTCCTCCTCAATTCCAAATGTTCGATCTTGTAGAATTTCAAGTTGCTTTCCTAGGAATAGTAATGCCTTGCATTGTTGAATCTATAGTTCAGTCGATTGATGACTTTCTTTTTGTATATTTTCTAGTCTGTCATTGTAGTAATCGTAAAATAGGTTCCATATGATAGATGAGTTGACAGTTGAAGTCATTTGTGACCCTGAATATGAGTCCTATGTTCCTAAGAGACTTTTGGGTTATGAGTTCAATGTGTTGTTTGAACGATAATTTGTGGTCTAAAATTATTCCGAGATCTTTCACGTTGTCTTTCTTTGCAATGGTTTCGTCTTGGAGTTTCAAGTTGTATATTGAGTGTTTGTTACTACGAGTAAAGACAATCTGAGCAGTAGTCAGAAAACCTGTTCAAATCAGATTGAAAATCTATATAGTCTTGCAGTGTTTGGATGTTCAAATATATTTTTGAGTCATCAGCAAAACTGGTATGCTTTGTTCTGTGAAAACAGGTTGGCAGATCGTTGATAGAAATGTTGAATAAAAGTGGTCCCAGGTGAGAGCTTTTCGGGACACCTGATGTAACAGGGCTGCATTTCGATTTAACACCATTATTCACTACTAGTTGTGTTCGTTGATGTAAATACGAGGTAAGTAGGTTCAGAAGATGCCCCTGTGGAATCACCTTTGCGCTGCATGTGGGAGTTGTTTGGAGCTGTGTGAGAAAGTAGGACAACTCCACCCTAATAGACGAATGTTGGTGCCTCACGCATGATGAACAGATGGAGAGGCGAAAGAGCAGAGGTTGTCACACATATAGACATTAACTTTTTTTCTGTTATCGTGATTTTTTTTTGACAAATGAATATAATGAAAATATAATATTTGTATTGTTCTAGAGAGAATTGGATTCAGGGGAATTTCCTACGATTTGATGGTGACTTACTTGCGAGGAAGAACATATCAGGTGAATATAAAAGATAATTCGAGCTCCGTCGTATCAATGAGCCATGGTATACCTCAAGGAACCATATTAGGTCCACTTTTGTTAAGTATATACGTGAATAATCTGTTTAAGCTATCATCTGTTGGAGAGATAGTCAGTTTTGCGGACGATTCGGCCATATTGTATGAAGCAGAATCATGGAAAAGCCTCAAAGAAACAGCTGAATTGGATTTTACTGATATCCTCAGATTGTTCAACATTAGAACACTCACTATTGATTTCGAAAAAACCTTTTACTTGCCATTAGCTTGTAACCAATATATGATACCTACATACCAAATGTTCGACATCAACATATTCAATAACACGATCCATATAAAACAAAGGAATGAAATCAAATATTTGGGAATCACTATCGATAGTTACTTGAAATGGAACTATCATGCAAATAACGTAGTCAAAAAACTTAGTGTTGGTTGCTGATTCATCTTATTTTCATCACCCTGTAAAAGACAGGGCATTTTTGACATTGATAACTCGACCGAGACGTCACGCGAGTGAGGAATTGATCGTGGTGAATAAATTCGAATTAAACATGAAATTATCACTTATTGAACACTTAGGACACGAAATACTTACAATGCACTTGTGCAACCTCATCTGTCCTATGGAATCATAGCGTGGGTGGTATAACAAAAGTTCATTTGAAAAAGATAGAAATAACTCAAAAATGGATAATGAAAATTATTTACGAAAAAAGTTATGACACTCCCACAGAAACATTATTCCAAGACAGTAAATTATTCGATGTACGCAAATTATACCTTCAGAATGTTGTCATTAGGCACTACAAAAAAAACATACTTTGAAACAGATTGAACATACATATAATACAAGACACAGAACTGAAACGACAGCAATAAGTACATCAAACAATATCACAAAGATGCTTCACTTATTTGAGACCGATTCTTTACGCCGAAATTCCGGAACCAATGAAGAGAATAAACTCATTTGAACTCTTCAAAAAAAATTGAAATATGGCTTCAATCCATATCTTGATGTAGAATTCATCAATTTATAGACCGGTAAAATATATATTATTCTGAAGACTAGAGAAATAGTTACGTAAATACATCCTATTCGACTCAAATAATTATTTGTATCACTACCCTAAAGGATAAACTTTTAATACGATTTTTTTATGTATGATTTTGTTTTTTGTATATGTTTTTATGTTACACATCATACTCAGCTAACCCACGCACAGGGATTCATCCCTTTGTGGGCCGCTTTTTTATTCACCGTCAATAGTTATACACAATGTAATTGTTTGTACCTATTTCATGGCAAATACATATCATTATTATTATTATTTCATGAGGTTGAGAGTGCAACAAAATAAGTTGTGTCTACCCCTCCCAAGTGAAGAATGTATCATGCGCGGGTTTGGTTCAACGAAGTGCGCATGCACCACATAATTTTCTCCTATGAAAGTAAAGTTCCTGTAACATCTTCTACCATGTGTATTCTATTAACTGTACGCCTCAGAACTAACTTGCTGTCATCATGAATTCCATTTACAGTATTGAATTACCACAATTGTCAAGTGGAAGTGTAGACGTAAATAATATTGAGTGTGAAGACATTCCAGTGCCAGTGTTACATTTGCCATCTCAAGACTTCACCACTGATTTTGAAATCAATCATTTTCTCAGGATTGAAGGTATCGAAAATGTTATAGAAACTTCTGAACAAATTGCTGTTGTTGAGAATCCTGTTTTACAACCACTACATTCCGAGTGTTTTTCAATTGACTCTCCTCTTAATGTGAATGAAAAATCACAATCATCTAAGAGAAATTTTGCTGATTGTTCCTCATCCACTACAACCAAGAGAAAAGCTAAAACTGATGAGCGGAAAAAAAACTTAAAGAATTGTGGCAGATCGAAGAGGATGGTAGATAGTGAGTCAGCAGCAATGAAAGGTGACTCGAATGTAGAATCTCTCAATAGCTTTACTCCACTAGTACAATTTGGAAAGACGAAAAAAACAGCAAAACGTCGACGTATGAAGGCGACCATTGTGGAATATGATACCTATAAGCAAAATATCAATATGAACAAGGTAGCTCTTCAGGAACTCGAAAAAAAGGTGGTATTTACAAAGGGTGAATCGGTTAAAATGTGTAAAGATGTGGACGAAAGATGACCAATTCAACCAATATTTGAAAATGCAGGTGCAGGCAGAGCTTGTGGAGTCGACTCGACTTCATGAGACCGCATTGTCAATGAGAGACATCTGGCGAAAAGAATTAGAGTGTATTGCAATGCGACACTGATCAGCTCATATCCTTTCAATATTGTGAATTGGAATGAAAATAGCGGGTACAGATTATACACTCGATTTGGTTTGGTATGCACAGAACGTTGCGATTGTCTGGGGCAACGTTCACCGCTGAAAACTCTTCTCGATCCACTCAGAAAGTGATTCAAATAAAACAATTTACAAATACGATGTGGACTTTTTTTTCATTCATTAGCACAAAATACAATGATATATTCATTCGTTAACACCTGGATCGATGTCTATGCCTGGATACCACAATAATGGTCTATCCTTTGGCCACCGCTCGGCAGGTTCCTTTCCCAACGTTGCAACTCTTTCTTTCAATGCATTATATTCTTGTGTGCTCGCAACTGTTGCATCGGATACTTTGATTTCAACATCACTTTTCAGATTGTTGTATTTGCGAGCCAATGTTATTCTTGCCTCCTTATCATCGAATGCTTGTCGAGCGTCACGCGAAACATTGCCGATTGTGAACATTATTGCATCTTGTAGTGCCAGAAGGGTGACCTCCTTGGTTTCTTGAATTTTGTCCTCAAGGTATGCTACAGTTACACAATCACCCTTTTCAATTGGTTCACCTGCATTTTTCAGTCTCTTTCTTTGCATATCATATTGGTCATCTGGTATCAATTTAAATCCAATGCTAGGGACATTTTTTACACTCCTCAACGACACCTTTCATACTGATGATTTCTTCTAATCACCACATATTCAATATCACAATTCATACAAGGTGTTGAATGGTAGAAAAATAAAACAACGCCCATTTCAATACATTTTTTTTTATATTTGTTGAAGAATAATAGATGTTACAACGTGTGTGTCTGTATGTGATGAGTCATATAATAATATTCAATGATGAATTTTCCGGTTTCAAATACATTGTATGATGTTTAAATTGTTCATCTCGGCACTCAATAAACGAATCAATTGGTCTAGAGGACTTTCCTGAAGGAATACTTGAAATATTATTGGAAAGCCGATGAACATTATCGTTTGGATCATTCTGATAGAATTGTATATCATTGTGACCCCATGGAAGAGTATGTGAGGTATTCGGAATGATGAATCGTTTGTCATCGTGATATGATAATGCAACTTTGTTCTTCAATTCTATATACGAATCATGCAACACGCTTCTAAATGAGTTCATCTTTCTGAACATCATACCACCATGTTCGACAATGTTTTGTCTTCACATGTCAATTCATTCTTTATGACCGACCGTTTGATGCCTTTAGCCTTCTTGAGTTCACTATCGACAGATTTCACAAAATATGCTTTCGCACCTATACCATAAAGCTTATTATGGAATCATTGGGAAACTCATCTTTGAAATTACCTAGGATTGACTTCGTAACTGGAATATTGAATTGGTTTCCTACACTGTAATTAGATGTATCGAACTCATTTATATTATTTTTAATGAAATCATAAGAATTTTCTGTATTCACTTCCAGGATAAGGAAGTCGGTATCAGTGTAGAGTAAGGAAGCATTGTCTCCAAATTGTTCATTGATACATCCATAGAAAAAATCGTACATGAATACTAAATATAGTGGTTTATTATAATGAACTTTAACCCTACTCAATTGAATGGCAACAAAATTATTAGTGAATATGGAACAACTCTTGAAATTTGGTCGTGATATCAGAGAGCTAGCACCTATATTTTTCTTTATATTTTCCCAATGTGATACGAGTCTAACAGCAATTCTATTATCCACATTTTTCATTGTCTTTCCATAGACGGCATTGTTTATCAGTTTATAGAAATCTTTCTCTGCTTTGTTTTTCAGTATTGAAATCTATGTACGGCTTCATCCAACATGATTGTTTGAACCTCAACACATTATGAGTGTTCATTACGATTAAACCATTGTCGATAGCTTGCTGTAAGTTTTTGTAATGAACAATGTATCGCCTTTCGTCGTTCAAATTTGGAATCAACTTGTGAATTTTTGATTTTGTACATAGAGCTATCAAACTTTCAACTAAGAATGGATGATCGGAATGCTCATCATGCAACTTTTCGAGATAATGAATATCCATTTCGAAAACATACCCATACGGACTATCAGCACTCACACCCATCAAGTCTATATTCAGGATTTCATTGGGGGTCAACCATGAAAATTCACAAGTTGGTAATGGTTGTGACATACTGTGATCGTATAGGTTTGTTGCATTCAAATATGAAATGAATGAAGATGATTCATTGATTATAATTCGGTGACAATTTATTGTTTGCTATATGTTTCCTTTCACAACACTTGACTTATTTCACCACGCATACCTTTTGGAAAAAAGTGAATCATATCAATTTCAGTTGGTATTTCCAATTCAATATTCGTATACTCCAACATAGCATCCCAAGATAACCCAGGTGCAGGGTAATAGTGTGCCGGATCTAATTCATATTTATCTGCACATATGTATCGGAAATTCTAGACAATATCGCATAACAGAGAAACATCTTACTTCAAATACAAATCGGAATATTCACCCAAATTCTGACACTCAAACAATCTCCATACAAGTCAAGCCCTACGGTAATCATTATCTGATAAATCTTCACCATTGGGTTTGTCATAAAATTGATTTTTGGTAGGAAGTGATTAATAGTTCAATTTTTCAATGTCATCAACAAAGCTATGAGAAAATACACATTTATTTCTCATCAAAATGAATTTATAATCTTGTGGAAAATACTCATGCATCTCAATACATTGATCAGATGTCAAGTTAGCACCCAAATTCTCTGAAGAGTTGGACATGAGTTTGAAACTATCTATCAATCTCATTTTCGGATATTTTTTTCCCTCCCACATTTATCAGTATAGGTGTGTGTCATGAGAAGCTTTGTGAATGATATATATTTTACCTTAGTTTGTGGAATGACATCTACTTTCTCCTTTTCTCAATACAGTTCCTTGATAAACAGATGGCAATCATATTCACTTAAATTGTGAAAAATAATAGGGACAAAATTTGGTAATTTGAAATTCAAATTACATGCTGAATGAGCGGCATGGGATCTTTTTTCCGAGTGAAATGACAATAATCTCGCACTCTAACATCACCATCTCTGAATGGTTTCGAGTAAATACCACAATTTTCAGCAGTAGCAAACTGTTCCTACTCCTCGGGAGTTTGTGCATCCATAGGGATAGGATACCTGAGATATCTCTGATATATGTTTTTAAGATCATTTTTGATTTCTGTAACAAATTTCTGGGTTGCATCAACACCTCTATATGTAATAAATTAAGATAGATCATCATTCTATGAACATTTTATCAGATATGCAAATGAGTTAGGTTCATGTTTGAACGTCTTCATCGAGTATGAATGTTCGGGATTTGGCTCATTTGTCTGAATAGGTTTGAGAACTGATTCGAAATCTGCATAAACTACAAATGGCACATTCATTTGTCTCTCAAAGTTTTCAAAAATCAATAGATTGTCAGGAACCATTTTTCCATATTTATTCATTTTGAAATCGGTGGATGGTGTCGTAGTACTCAAGTGATTACAGTCATTCACCTGGTGACGTAACAGTAGTCGCTCAGTAGAAGAATATGACAAACATCCATCACAAAAATATTTCTTATGTCCATGGGCGGATGGTTGCCTCGAAACTAATTTTGAAAGATCTTATATCCAACAATAGTGACTATTGCCATTGTCATCAGTGATAATGTAATGTCTGCTAAGCCTTCTCTGAGAGTATCGTAGTGGTCCAACCACTTCATACTCTATTTTTCCCTTTTCAAATTCACTCTCTGAACCATAAACATTGATCGAAACATCATTGTTATCCTCAAATATTTCAATTTCCTTATTATTCAATTGGACCGAAAAATTCATACCTGGTACATCCAAAACCTCGGAGAAATGTGGATAAGATGTTACTTCTGACACTCTACCATCAGCGTGATCCCTAGGATAAAATGCAGAAGAGATGGAACACGCAAAAAAATGTTGGTCTTCATTGCGAACATTCACCACAGCTCTTCTCGATTCAATACATTCTGGTAGTTTCACATAAGAACATCCACTTATTATCCATTTTTTGACGTTCAACTCCAGAAACAGTATTTTTTCACAAGTCCAACCTTTAATGAAGAATCAATATTACTATTGAACAAATTTTGAAATTGAAAAACGGATTACCTGAATCACGTTCTTGGAATTCTGTAGATTGAGCGATAATAACATCACTCAATCCATTGAATAGGAAATCCAAATCAGTAGACTGGTCTATAGTTTTATTCTCGGAGTTGAATGACTTGGTGACCTTTACATTTTGGGTTTGAAGAATATAACTCCCGAATTCTTCCATATTCCCCTTGATGATTTTATGAAGCCCAATGGCAGATTCCAATAATTCGACAACTTCCAGTTTATTCTAATTGAAGAAGGGAACATAATTGCAGGAAACAATTGAACTATGTACCCTGTATGTAGCAATCCGACATTTGACAGCACCCTTTATAATTTGCATGTGAACATAGGTGTTCAGCAGCGTCATCCAGTCTAACTCTCTTCACTGATGGACTTCCTCCACAAGGTTAACCACAGTCACAGGGATACATTTTTATTTCAGTGTGATTTTACCAAATTATTCGATCTAAACTGATTCTATCGATGGCTTCCACATTCTTATATACACTCCTCGGGCTCATCTCACCCTACAACCTCTTCCAGTAGCTGGATGTGTCGACAGAGTTGAGAGTTGCTTGTAGGGGTAGCCCAATCCAAACTATATGCGTTAACGTGGTGTCGCTATGAACATTCAGTGGCCGATGGTGCTTCCTGCAGAAATACTCTATACCGCGAGAGGCAATGTATGACATCCAATCACAGTTTTGGTGAGATATGGAAGTGGCTCATGATCAACACATTACTGTATGCTGCAATGATCATTTAGTATACGGAGCTTTGTGTAGATGTGCACCCTCTCCACCACGAGAGGTATTGTGTGTGTGTGACACCCCACTACCATATCATTGGAGTGGATGGATTTCAGAGAGCATAAAAGCATTGGTCGGTAAAAGCTCATGGCGTGAACATGAGCTGTGGTGGCATTGTTGAATTATCCCCTCTTCCTTCCCACCACATCGATGAGCACTGCGGTGAGAACTACTCATCACTTGCTGCTGGATCTCCGTGGCATGCAGACGTTCTGCAGTATGGACATGCTGCCTTCACTACCGTGTATGCAATCTCCCCTCAAACATTTCAGATAATGACGTCACACTTCGTCAATCGTAATTCCCACTATGCCCAAAAAGTCCCTGGACACGCCCCAAAGTGGTGGGGGAAATTTGAAAGTCATCAACCACACCCGAACTGGTGGGAAAAATTTGACATGAACTAACCACACCCTGAAGTTCCAAAAAAGCCATTATTCACGCCCTACAGTGGTGGGGGAATGCCCCAAATCGGCTGTATATCCCTACTCCCTACTATTGTCTCAAGTTCGGAACTTCAAATATTATTGTTTTTTTTTTAAACACGACTTGATCGAACTTTTTTTATTGTGACTCAATATCATCGCAAACCATGCAATCTAAATAATTGTATGTCACAAATTTTTGCTATTCATCAGTTACCATAGACCTATTGTTGCATAGCAAATGATCCTACACCATTTACAGTAAAAGCTTTTTGTTATAGGTACGTAATTTGACATCATGCCGAGGGCATAAACATAAGCAATTTAGTGGTGCTGTACTGAATGAGGCAGCAAACGCAGTAGGTGAAGGAATGAGTTTGCGAAAAGCGTAGAAGCAGTTTGGCGTGTCCAAATCGTCTATCAACAGATTCCCAAATGGTAAACACCAACAGAAAGTCGGTCGTCCACTTGTCTTTTCTGATCAAGAAGAGAAAATGATAACTGATTGTCTTGGATTAGCGACGGACTGGGGATTTTCTCTTTCCACATTCGATCTGAAAAATATCATTCAAAGATTCTTGGACGCCAAACGCCAAACCTCGGTTCACAAAAAACAGGCCAGGATCGAGGTGGCTTAAATATTTCATGAGGAGACAAAAAGATTCTCTAAAGGGCCGTTTAAGTCATAACATCAAACGTGCACGAGCAGCAGTGACATCGGACCTCATCAAAGCTTATTTTACAGAGCTTGCTGATACTCTCAGAGATGTCCCCCTTGAAGCACTTATTAATTACGATGAGACCAGTATGCAAGACGATCCGGGCAAAGAGACTGTTATAGTTAGAAGAAAATGCAAATACCCAGATCGGATCCAAGACTCATCGAAGTCTGATGTTAGTGTAATGTTTGCTGGTTCAGCAAGTGGCGTTTGTCTACCTCTGTACGTTGTATACGAAAGCCAACGTGTTCACGGATCATGGATACAGGGAGGACCACCGAACACCCGTTACAGTCATTCACGTTCAGGATGTTTCGAGTCGACCATTTTTGAGGACTGGTTTGAGTCAATTGTGTTGCCCTGCTTCAGAAAGTTGGGAGACTGTCAAAAAGTTGTGATTGGAGATAACCTGGCCAGCCACGTTTCTATCAAAGTGCTGCAGCTTTACATGGAAATCAATGTAAAATTCGTTTGCTTCCTCCCAACAGCAGGCACCTATGCCAGCCATTGGATCTTGCCTTCTTCAGTTCCCTTAAGAATTTCTGGAGTAAAGTACTTTATGATTGGAAGGGTCCAATACGCAAAGATTAATGTTCAGTTCTTCTGAAACAGACGTTGAATAATTTGAACGACAAAATTTCAGACAACATGAAGACTGGGTTTGCTGCCAGTGGACTAGCTCTTCTTGACGTGAACCGTGTTTTGAATCGTCTGCCTAAGAAGCCATTACCTGATGAACAGCAAGAGAATGGTCCTGAATGGATGAGAACATTCACCGACTTCCTAAAAGAAACAAGGAATGAAGAAACAGTCACTAATCCAAGAAGGAAGGGAATTGACATAATTCCTGGCAAAAGTGTGCTCTGTGAGGAAATCATTCCTCAGCTGGAGAATAACAGCAAAGAAAATACCAAGAAGGCGAGTGCAAAGAGGGAAATAAAGAGCAAGGAAAACTCGGAACTTGATCAACTTGGCAGTGATGACAGTGAGGTAGGTCCTGATCAAGTTAAACCCAAACTAAAAAGGAAGAAGAGGAAACATGTTTATTAATATTCCAAATTTTGAAGTAATGAATGATTGCTCTGTCAATGTTCATGGGCTAGAAAGTAATTTAAAGAATGGTAACATTGAATATGAGATAGTCGGTCTATTACATTACCCCAAACGTAGACTCAACAGTCATGTTAATCTTTTAAATATCACTGATGAGTCTGGTTACAGCCATTACTGTTGAATAAAAGATCTGTCGAAATTAGTTTCTTGCCAAGTGTCCGACAATCAACATAAAAAATATTTTTGTGATAGATGTCTATTGTATTTTGGGACTGAACGACATTCACCACGCCATCAGACGAATGATTGCAATCATATTCCGACATGTACACCCTCTACAAAACTCAGAGTAGATAAATTTGAAAAATATGTACCAGACAATATTTTGAAGTTCGAAAATATTGAGAAACTATTGAAAGTTCCGTTTGTTGTATACGCTGATTTCGAATCCATTCTGAAACCAGTGCATACAACGAAACCAAATCCTGCTTTCTCCTACACCAATCGGACTTACGTACATGAGCCATATGGTTTCTCGTATCTTATGAAGTGTTCTTTCGATGATTCCATTTCAAAATTTGTATTATACAGAGGTGTAGAGGCCGGTAAAGTTTCTGTTGCAAACTTGGAGGCTGATCGCACTGATATACAGGGTGTCCCTGGACTTCCTCTTTTCCTCTCGGGAATGTATAGATAGGGTCAAAATATCACCAGTACTTCATATAACTTTTTTCCTAAAAGTCTTCGTAACCAAGTTACGGGCCCTCGAAGTTACAAAATGAAAAATGTTTTTCTTTGATAACTTTTCGAGTGAATATTCAAAATCATCCAAATTTTGGTAATTGACTAAACAAATGAATTCCTTCGATGAGCTTTCATGCAGGAGTCAGTTGTTTTGCTACAAAGTCAGGAACGGACTACCCCCGATGGTCCACACCCCAAAACTTTGAAATGACAGATATTTTTCAATATTTTTCAACAAAATAAGGTTACTTGGACAATTTTATGAATGAAAGTACTCGTGTGGAAAGTCGATCGGAGCAACGAGTCTTGATAAAAATGTAGTTTTACTCGACGACATCAAACCCGCTCGTCCACCATTATTTGAAATGAATAATTATCAAAGCAGAAATAATAATGATAACGTGAATTCAACAACATTTATAACAGGAATAATACAAAGTATGCTGAAATGAAGTCGTAAACAAAAAGTACAGTACCATATGGAAGTTTAATTCACAATTGTGAAAGCAGATATTTTTTCAAAAGAAATATCAAGTTCTGTAGATTCGTGGTGTTTGTAAACTAACAAGCTACTCTACTATGAAATATCGAATTCATTCCATATTTTGTATGTATACGTGTGGAATAATCACGTTTCGTGTTGATCAGTTATCTGAATCTCATGAAACTGAATGTTTCAAATTCTTCTTCACAGCTAAACTATTGAGGAGTTTCACTGATAATTATAATTTTATGGGAGGAATTCTTCAACGCGAATCTAAATTTAGCTGAAAAAACGCACATCGGAAAAAATATTTACCTATACTAATAAAAAGCAAACGAATGAACTACAAAAACGGCTGCACATGATCAGTGAAAAATATCCAGGGAATAATTATGTTCAATTTCTTTCACAGATGTTGACAAAAAAACCTTTTAGAAAGTTTTGATAAAAAATGAGAAACTGGAATGCGATTTTTTTTGTTGAGTGGTGCGTTGTCATATGACTATCATTGTATTGTCAATATTCAATAGGATATTTTGAATTTTTTTTGATATGGCCGAACAGTTTACATTCAATGAATATGCAGATATGCATGTATTTTATGGACGAGCATTTTGTAATGCTGCAGAAGCTCGTCGTCTGTATTCCGAGCATTTTCCCAATCGAACGGTACCGTCAAGAGAAACATTCGAGCGTGTCTCGGTAGTGTAGTGGTTAGCATATCTGCCTATCAAGCGGAAGGCCGGGGTTCGAATCCTCGCCGGGCCACCGTGCTGGGTAATCGCACGTAAAAAGGTAAGGCCTCGTTGATCCATTGCTCGCACAAGTTTCGACTTCTGAGGGTTGACGTTCGTCAGCTGGTTAACGGAAACGAACAATTTCGAACAATTTTAGAACAATTTAGTGTCGATCGCAGCTTGAGGGAGACAGGTATGTAATAACTGATAATTAATTTGAGCACGTTGTTTTATTCCGATATTATTGTAGGCACAGTTTTGCCAAAACGAGGTGGTGAGGGCGCTTCTAGGACTGTACGTACCGTTGTATTGGAGGAAAATATTTTGGAAAGCCGTCGCTGATGATCCTTCAATGAGCATCAGAAATCTATCAGAACAGTTCCATACATCCAAGTCCACTATTCATAGAATAATTAGGGAACAACTGCTCCACCCATTTCACATCCAGAAGGTACATGCCATGACACCTCAAGATTTTCCAGCACGACTGGAATATGCCAATTGGTTCATGGATAGGCAAAGACAGGATATGACTTTTATTATTCGAGTTTTATTCACTGATGAAGCAGGTTTCAGTAGAGATGGAGTTATCAACTCTCATAATCTCCATATATGGGCCGAAGAAAATCCCTATGGGATATTGTAAACCAAACACCAACGGAAATTCAACGTGAATGTTTGGGCTGGTATCATAGGAAACCATCTTATAGGACCATTCGTTCTACAGGACCGATTGAATGGAGAACGTTATTTGGAGTTCATTCAGAACGATTTGAATGGACTTTTGGAACATGTTCCATTGCAAACTCGAAGAGATATGTGGTTTATGCATGATGGCGCTCCTCCTCATTTTAGTTTGATTGTGCGTGACCATCTGAACCATATTTTCCACAATAGATGGATTGGTAGAGGTAGGCCATATTCATCTAAAAAGCCTTGTTTACGCTACACCTATTCACACAAGAGATGCATTGTTGAATAGAATAACATTACATTGTGAAGCCATACGAAACGACCCTGGAATGCTATTTCAAGTACAGAGAGGGTGTCTTCGCAGACTAATAAAATGTATAGAGAGAGAAGGTGGTCATATCGAGCAGTTTCTGTAGCGGATTTTTCATTTCTGTTTGCTCTTGAGGCTCTTGAGTTTCGTTAGTTAAACATGTTTGCATTATGAAAATTCGTTATGAACATTTTACCTATCATTTCCATTTTCCTTAAAAACTAATATTTTCGAATAATGGTAGACATCTCAGGATAAATGTTGTTGAATTAACGTTATGATTATTATTTCTGCTTTGATAATTATTCATTTCAAATAATGGTGGACGAGCGGGTTTGATGTCGTCGAGTAAAACTACATTTTTATCAAGACTCGTTGCTCCGATCGACTTCCCACACGAGTACTTTTATTCATAAAATTGTCCAAGTAACCTTATTTTGTTGAAAAATATTGAAAAATATCTGTCATTTCAAAGTTTTGGGGTGTGGACCATCGGGGGTAGTCCGTTCCTGACTTTGTAGCAAAACAACTGACTCCTGCATGAAAGCTCATCGAAGGAATTCATTTGTTTAGTCAATTACCAAAATTTGGATGATTTTGAATATTCACTTGAAAAGTTATCAAAGAAAAACATTTTTCATTTTGTAACTTCGAGGGCCCGTAACTTGGTCACGAAGACTTTTAGGAAAAAAAGTTATATGAAGTACTGGTGATATTTTGACCCCATCTATACATTCCCGAAAGGAAAAGAGGAAGTCCAGGGACACCCTGTATACATGAAAAGTGAAATATTACGCACGAGTAAAGTTTAGCACGAACCACTTAGCGGCGAGTTCGGAAACGTAACAAGTGCAAGAAATACACTTTCCAACGATTTTTTCTACGACCCCAATATTATAATCATACATTTTTTAATTTTATTCATAAAATTTTAAAAATTATACGTGGAAATATAATTAATTAAATTCAAATAACTAAATAACCTTTCTGGGAAATTATTATCAAAATTGTTCATTTTGGCCAAAATACAATATTTTTTGATCAAATTCAACAAACCATGTGATTAATCCACAAAACCTAATAGTTTCTCATTTATTATTTCCACTCAAATTATTACCTTCTGTGCGTTTTTAAAAAATATCAGTAGTGTGATTGTTTCTTTTTTTCCTGTTTTTCCGAACACGTATGATATTCGTAATTATCGAAGTGTCAAAACTGTGTGTTAAGTGTTGTTTTCATATGGAGGGTCCTGGGAAAAAATATTTCCAGCATTAGATATCAAAGTTTTGGTTTGTTGTTTCAAACGGATTGAAATAGCGTATCTATTGGTATGTTGAAGACCGATAATTAAATAAGCACTCTGCAGCTCCAATTCCAATAATTACTATCGGCTTATAAATTGTTTATACAGAATGGGGACGATCCAGAACGACAACAAAAAAAAAATATTGCAATCATTTTTTTTCCAGAACTCTGCATTACTGCTGTTGACAACAACTTATCCCTTCCATTATATTCCGAAACTCAAAGTATTGAGGGTAATTTTCGAACATATTCGAGAAAACGTAAATTGGAATCGAATGTTTCCGAAGAGCTGCGACATACAAAACAAAATTCTCTAAAAGGTATGTTCGATCTGCGCACATGTGTAAGTATGAATGTTGTACCTAAATACTAAAATAAGGATATTACAACACATGTTTGAAAATATCTGTCCTCAATTTTCATAAAGTGCTCTGTTGAAGTATTTCTTTAATTAACGTATAAAAATTTCAATAATAAATCACATAAAGTGCCTTAGATCCCTGAAATCTTTTTGTGAAGATTTTTAATTTCTACGTTCTTCTGGCGAAAGTATTCGAAATACAGGTATTTTTTTTGTAGGCTCGGAAGTACGTCGTTTAAGCAATTCATCAGATGATGGATCAAACATTAGCGACCGTATTTTAAATATGCCCTCTGTGAACAAAGGGTTATCAAAGAAGAAGATTCTTTCGATGACAACTAAAATTATGCACCTCAGACGAAAAATCAAGTCCGGCCGATCTAAATGTTCCAGATTAAACAAGAAAGTGTCAAGCTTCTCAGCGCAGAGAGTAATATTTAATATGCTTAAATTTAAAAGTGCAGCATTAAAAACATTTGTGAACATGCAACTCTTCCATTGTAAACGTCAAAAATGAAGCCAAGCGGAAAAGAATTTAGCCCTGTCGCTGTATTACAAATCACCAGCCTCCCATAAGTGTATGCTGCAGAACTTAAAATGTGTTCTTCCTTCGGTAAGAACCGTACAAAGTTGGTCAAAGGTGTGTAACCTACAAACTGGGGTAAAAACAACTTTAATAAATAAACTGGCCTTCAAAGCAAAGACAATGATGCCAGATGAAAAAGTATGCGTTGTTCTTTTCGATGAAATGTCATTGAAGAAGATGTTGGATTTCAACCAGTCCCAAGACATAATTGAGGGATATCAAGACTTAGGATCTCTGGGTAGAGAATCCAAATTGGCAAATACCGCTTTGGTCTTCCAGATTAGTGGTTTACTTTTCAATTGGCGAATTCCATTCGGTTACTTCATCTCTTCTGGACCGGTAAAAAGTGATGCATTGAAAAATATAATTATGGAAGTGATCACGACTTTGAAGAAATTGACTTTTTGTCCTCGAGTCCTAGTTAGCGATCAAGGCTCGAATAATAGAAAAGCTGTTAGCCTACTGGGTGCTTCAAAAGAGAATCCATTCGTAGACATTGCCGGTGACAAAATTTTCACCATCTTCGATGCTCCCCACTTGTTGAAGAGTCTTCGAAATAATTTCATGAATTGGAAGCTACATTTTTTTGTTGATAAGAAACCCATCTCTTGGCAAGACTTACAGCAACCCTTTGACATTGATCAAAAAAGTATGACCACGAGAGCAATGCCAAAAATTACAAATGTTCATGTGGCACCTAATACTTTTCAAAAGATGCGGGTAAAATATGCAGCACAAATTTTTTCTCACTCAGTAGCTGCAGCAATCAAAACGGTGTCTGTTAGTCAACAGTTAAATGGTTCAACAGCTTACAACACAGCTTAATGACATATTCGATGCTCTCAACAGTCGGGATCTACACGATCCTAATCCTCATAGGCGCCCCTTATCGGTATTTGATAAAAAAACCTCTAGAAATATTAGAGCATGGTTTGAATTATGTTAATAATATAGAAATTTATGAAGGCAACAAAAAACGAAATAATATTTACTGTATCGAAGGTTTCGAATGGACTATCAAAGCCATTTTGCTGTTATGGACTGAGCTCCAAACAATTGGGATTGAGTACTTGCTGACATCCTTCTTGAATCAAGATCCTCTCGAAAATTTCTTTTCTGTTGTAAGAAATAGAGGGAAGAGTGAGTATATATATATATATATATATATATATATATATATATATATATATATATATATATATATATTTGATCGGCTAGGCTTCCGCGGTAGGCTTCTGACACAAACTCAGCATTATTCCAACATCATTTAGAAACAGGCCACGAAATAGATTTTCGAAAAACGTCCCAACTGTCTCAATAAACGCGACGATTCTCAAAGACTCCCCAATACCTGGAAACCACTTCTGGTCCGACATACTTCTATTCACTCCGACTTGGGAACTAATCCGTTCGAACCTCCCATCGACCGTCCGATACCTGATCCTGCCATAATTACTAATGAACCCTTAAATCCCACCAATCTTCTATCCTCGATCTCCAGTGATGATAGCCAGCTAGTGAGACAACTCAGACCTAGACGCAAGGTCACTCAGTCTTGAAAATGGCTCCGAAATGGGAGTAGAAACGTAGACAAGTAAATCTTTCCAGACGCGGATCAACCGGAAGTTCCAGCCAGCATATATATATATATATATATATATATATATATATATATATATATATATATATATATATATATATATACATGTGTTACGTAAAAATGTAATTTTACAATATTTTCTTATACAAAAGTTACACTATTCGGTACAACAATCGAATTTTCTAGTTATGAAATTATATTTTTTTCTGCCATGGACACTGACAGATATTGAATTTCTATTGATTGGTTTCCTAGCAACGTTATAAGTACAACAGCTTACTTGTTTAAAAATTAAAATTTCACATCGATAACTTTCTGACTTTAAAATATTGTGAAATGTTTTTTCAATATTATATCGTCGTTTTTCCAGTTTTTTCCCTTTCGAGCTAAAATCTAATATTTTTTTCCTTTGTATAATGAATAAGTATTCACTTAGTTTTTACATACAGTGGGGTTCGAAAACTTTATAAATGGGAAACAATTTTACCTTCCAGAAACCTGAATATAACGGCTTTATTCTATAGTCTATTTTTATGTACGAGAGAGTAATACAATCTAATTTCTAATGCAAAACTTGATACGGCGAATTGAAATATTATTGAAGAATAATGTATATATCCCAAAACTTTCATAAATGTACATTAGCTAATACAAGTACAGAGCAATAGAAAAAGGTTTGGCAGGCCAAAACCCTGTGTATTGAAGTCGTATCATAAGAATATTTTCAATAAGTAAATATTTGCCAATAAAGGTTAATAAGGTGAACTAACATTAATAAAAACAGTCGATACCTCCGTGCATTTCATTGTTCATGCGATTTTTTGTTTATGCAATGTTATGAAGAGTTTTGTGTATAGGCACACACTGACAAATATCAACAGATTTGTTTTTTAGATTAAATTAATTATTAGTTATAATAGTTTGAAAATGAAATATTGATTAATTCAATTATTTTGTGTACATCTTGGTCTTTAATGTCCCCTTAGAGTACTTCGCTATTTTTTATTTTATCGCTACAGATTAGGTATTTCTACAAATTAACTTAGGTTCGTGTCTGCAATAAATCATTAAATAACTTTGCTCGTTTTATTTCTTAAAAAATGAGCAGAAACTGAATGAATGACAAGTTTCGTGACTCTGCAGATACGAAAATCGTTGTTATGTGCGCTACTGATCTTCCTGCGTTTATTGAATGGGAGAGCACTGGCACGATGTAAGCCCAATGGAGATATCGAAGCGACTGAAATCTCAAAGCCAATTTCATAGGTACTGCCATCTATATGTCGTAGCCATAGGAGGCCACGTTTCGCTCGTATGCGTTGCGTATCTTCCCTATTTTTTAATCAATGGTAAAACTGATACATATTTTATATTGAACTATTATACTTTTCACTATCTACATATAAGGAGGAACAGAGACTAGAAAAACAATAAAGCTCTTAATCTAACAAACTGAACTTAACCAAAGAGCGGGTTTTGGCACCAGCATATTCCGGAGCGCTCTGCCTCAAATAAGTCATTACCAATTTAGCTTGTGCTGAATCAACAGTTTGAAAGATAGTTTCTGTGAATTGCTCCGTGACTCGTTCTGGAAGCCATACTTTGAATGAAGTCCCATTTTCTTCATCTATCAGTATAACTTGAATGGATTTCCCATACCGTGTAGAGAGTAATAATTTTTTTAAAATTTTATAATCCCTATCGATAGCTGATGATGTTAAAGGTTTTTGTTTCATAGCTTCAGTCTGCTGAACTATGGCAAAATTGATATTTTCAAGGTCAAATTTCAAATTATCCATTCTCAATGTATAGTGAAAGTATAATTTTAACATACGAAATATGTTCACCTCTATGACGACAACGTTCAATTCTTGGGTGGATGGATTTTTGCTGGTGTGACCTTGAACCACAACTAGTACTCAATGTCAATGTGTGGAGCAGGTGAGTATTCGGAGCCAAATTATTGAAAGTGAAATGCGAAGGGCCGTGTAGGAATAACCTGATGTTGTGGCTTTATTTGAGCATGTATGGGGTATAGTACATATATTTGGGAAGATGTTACCAATTTTTCATTTACTTTCATCGATTGATTGAAAAAAATTTTTTTTTCGAATCTGCAAAATTTTGGGGTGACTTTGCCATCGAGCCATATGGTTTTTATTCACAGAATTCATGATGCCGCGCAAGCGTAAGAGAAAGCTAGGCAGTCGCCAATATAAAAATTACTCAGAAGAAACCCTAATGAATACTATTAACAGAATAAGAGCAGGAGAAATATCAATGAAAGATGGCGAACGCTTGTGTTCCATTCCATATAGAACTTTATGGAACAAAATTATTGAAAAACACAACGGCAATGTGGGAGGGCTCACCATTCTAACCAAATTGAAAGAGGGACACATCGTAGACGTGCTGATAGCGTCATCTGAGTTTGGAAGCCCTCTGTCATGCCTTGATGTAAGGCACGTAGACAAAAGGTACTTGGACCGCTCTGGAAAAAGAATTCCACTGTTGCAGGATAATTTTCCTGGACAAACGAAGACAAACTAACTCAAAGGTATTGCCACAATATCATATCCGCCAGGGCTGAAAAAACCGAAGAAGAATTCGTGAGATATTTTGATAATCTTGAAAGAAGCATGGATGGAAAACCTGCCGCTAATTTCATGAATTATGATGAAACTAATCTTTCTGATGATCCTGGGAGATAAAATGTGTTTTCAAAAGGGGCACCAAATAACCAGAAAGACTTTTGAATGCAACAAAATCTTCAATTTCTATCATGCTTGCAATAACAGGCGATTGTGAAACTTTGCCGCCTTATGTTGTGTACAAGGCTGAAGGGATATACGATCAGTGGATATGCATATACCATTGAAGCTGATAAAACAGGGATAGAATAGATGGATAGGTGCAATTGAAACTGGTAACGTATCCCAGGTTCTAAATATATACGGAAAAGGTTGATAAGGTAGAGCACAATTTAGGACAGTGTCGTATCTGATTTGAGGCTACCATTTGTTGGAAAAAATTACAGGGCATAGTTCGATAATTTTTTCGACGGCGTCCCCTTACGAACCGAAATGTATGTAGAAAATGTATTCATGTGAAATGCGAGCCGAAAGAACTAGCCTAAAAACGTCTTAGGTGATAAAGCGAATACGCGGAGATTGGAGAATGACCAAAGACAAATAAAATACAATAGACAGAGCTGTTTACAAAATGTGTATGTGCCAACATTAATTCTTACTTACTACTAATTATTTTGGTAGTAACGCAGTGTTGTCAGATGAATATAATATAATTTTTTGTATTTCTTACTGGTAAATACTATAATATTATATTATATATAATCTTATGAATTATTTTGGCATACATACTTATATATGTAGAAATTTTTTTATTTGTTAAATATGAATCCTTTAAATTGTATTTTAATTACAACAAGGTAGAATAAGTTTCAGCTTATTTTGTGAATTTCGCGAAATCCGGCAACGTCGCTAGCAAGGTGTATAACAAGCGGCGGCCATATTCCAATGTCATTTCATTGCTAATCGAAGTGGTGAATACTTGTGTTTGTGTTTATTTTGACTAATTTTGTATTTATTAGTTAAGCAGAGGTGTTAAAAACAATAAAACTATGGTGAGACAGTGTGTGGTGTGCCGAAAAATCGACTATTTGAATCCTAACCTATCTTTTCACAGGTGAGTTTTACAAAATAAGGTAGTCATAGGCGGGTATATGAATCCCTTTTTTAAACAATATCTAAACACATTTTTACATATAATTAAGTATATTGTAGAAAATAAACAAACAAATAAAAAAAATCTATGCTGCTTATCTATAGAAAGTGTTAGACAAACAGTTCAGATATTACTTTGAAAATACTGATAGTTTTGAGTTAAGTAAAGATTAAAAACTACATATAAGGCTTTCTATGGTAGGCAAATATTGTAATAGAGTGGCTGTAGAAAAAGGTTGCTGCTGCATTTTCTATAGTTAGATATAATTTATAAATTACAGCTGACTTTATCCTCATATCACGGCATCTCTATTACAATACCACTATTTTCAAAATCCCTAGTTTTATATGTAAAAAATAGGTAAATATCTAGCCTCTAATTTGCATCGTTATTCAATTATTTCTTTCAGTTTTCCAGTAAGCCAAGCTCGAAGGAATACGTGGATGGTAATACTTGGTTTTCAACCAGACAAAAAATTACCAAAGAGACCAGAAGTGTGTTCTAATCATTTTGAAGAAAATGATTTTACATACAGAGCCAATGGATCAAAAATGTTAAGGAGAGATGCAGTCCCTTATTTAGCCATCAGAGACATTAAAAACAAGAGGTAAAAAAGTTGTATAGGTTGAGTTAATAATAAATCATTAATTATGTGAAAATTCTTTTAGCCCAGAATCCAGTTTGGAATCTGCATTTTCAAAAAATCAAAGAGATGAACAGCAACCAACTAGGTATGTGAAGTAATTTGCTATTTCTTTACATGTATTTACATATCATATACATTATAAAAAATACTTTTTTAATTTTCATTAGGATATCTGAAATAAATTGTCAGATCTCATCTGATTCTGAAAAAGACGAGTCCGAGGAAGATTATAACAAGTTAATAAAGAGGTAATAAAAATTGCAACCCATATAACACTGTAGCTACAATGATTTGTTGAAATTTTCAGACAAATATTTGTGGATATTGGTAAAAAAATACCAACACCATTGGATGTGACATGTGAAGCTGGACCTTCAGGCATTTTGTAAGTGAATTTTAATTTTGAAATGTTGAAAGTACTTACACAGGTACCATTAAACATTATTAAAGAAAAAATGTTTTTATCTATCTAAAAAAGTTAATTTTTTGTAATTCCTTCATTATACATTATGGTCACTTAAATTTTAGGTGTAATACTGAAGCTATGTATTCCTCTTCATCAAGCACTTCTACTGCATCTGAAGTGGAACAATTCTTGCAGGTTGAGGCTTCTGTCACTAAAGAAGTCAGTTGTGTAGAAGGAAGTTCTATGTTCACAGAAGAACATGGGGAACAAAGGTAGATACTTTTACTTATCCATAATAAATTGCAACTTATAACAGTTTTGAATTGGTTTTTTACAGAGCTAACAAAAATTATCTGTTTTTTTTCAATTAAAGCTTCATGAAATTTTGTTCATGATAAGGCAATAAATATTAATCCCTTTTTTAAGTTAAATTTATAAACATAGGAAAATTATTAATTTCAATCAAAATAAATAGTTGCAATTTTGTTTTAGCTGTGAAACAACTGGAGCTAGAAATACAAAACCCATAACCAAACTAGTAAAAAGGTAAAAAGTCAACAAGTTTATAGTTATATGAAAATTATATATTTTGATTTTTTTAGAAAACGGAGATATGTAGGAGATCTGGATACCAGCGATTTTTCCACTCCCACAAAGGCTAAGAAAAACTTCAGATTTCTAAAGGAAACGGTGCTAAGGCAGAGAAAAAAAATTAAATCCCTGCATAATACTGTAAGAAGACTTAAAGCACGCATTTCAACTTTAAACGATCTTTTGAAGTTATTAAAGGAAAAATTTAATATGTCAGACTCATCAGAATCAGCAATAAGGGTAATGTAAAACAATGAATATAAATAATACCAAACAAATTATTAAAAAATCATTTTGTATTTTAGGCTTCACTATCAGGACCAGCACTTGAAATATTTGAAAGAATGTTATGTGGATCTTCCTCTCACAAATACAATCCAGCTCTTCGCTCGTTTGCATTAACGCTTTCATTTTATTCTGCTAATGCTTACAACTTTGTGAGAAGCACCTTCAACCAGTCTTTGCCACATCTCAAAACGATTTCAAAATGGTTTAGATCAGTTGATGGATCTCCAGGATTTACCCGAGAATCGTTGCAGGTAATGATATTTTAACATTTGGCAAAACCAAAAATCTAGCCTATTAAATATTTGCTTGTTTTACTGTTTTACAACAAATAATAACAAATCTTCTCTTCTTTTTCAGGCATTAAAAATAAAACAGGAAAATGCTTCTAGAATAGGCAAGCCTATACTTTGTAATCTTGTACTTGATGAAATGTCAATACGAAAACAAGTAGAGTGGACGGGATCAAAATTTACAGGCTATATTGATATAGGATCAAAGATTGATGCAGATACACTTCCAGAAGCCAAAGAAGCCCTTGTGTTTATGCTGGTATGTCTCAATGATTCATGGAAAATTCCTGTCGGATATTTTCTTCTAGATGGATTGGGTGCAACAGAAAAAGCCAATTTATTATTAAAATGTTTGGAATTTATTCATGAAAGTGGTGTGATTGTTACATCTGTCACATTTGATGGAGCAGCAGTTAATTTAAGTATGGCTCAAAAATTAGGTGCTGATTTAAGCGATCCAACTAATTTATTTACAAGTTTCAAACACCCGATAACAGATGAAAACATTTATATATTTTTGGATCCTTGTCACATGATAAAACTTATAAGAAATTGTTTTGGGTCACAATTCATCACAGATAAGGAGGAAAATGTAATCGATTGGAGTTTAATAACAAAACTGATTGAGAAACAAAACATAGAAGGATTACATGCGGCAACAAAAATCAGACTGAGACATCTCCAGTGGACTCGCGAAAAAATGAAGGTTCGCATTGCGACCCAAACTTTAAGTAAAAGTGTTGCTGATGCCCTTCTATTTTTGAAAGAGAAGGACAAAACATTTTTGTCAGCAGAGCCCACATCAAATTTTATATTAAAATTTAATAGTATATTTGATATACTCAATTCTAGAACAAGGCTGGCAAAATACTTTTTTAAAAAGCCGTTATCTCCAGCAACATCAGATTTCTTTTTCAATTATTTTAAAGAAGTTGAAAATTATATATTAGATTTAAAAGTAGGAAATGTACCAGTTATAAAATCAAAAAGAAAAACTGGTTTTCTGGGCTTCTTAATATGCATGAAAAGTTTAAAAAATATGTATGAGGAACATGTTTGTATTAAAAAAAATTTACTATATATAACAACCTACAAATTATCGCAAGACCATCTCGAGCTGTTTTTTGGGGCCATTAGAAGGCGGGGTGGTTATAATAATAATCCTTCAGCAAGGCAATTCGAAACTGCATATAAAAGACTCATTGTCCATAGTGAGATAAGAGCATCAGACACAGGAAATGCTATAAATTTAGAACAAATTTCAATTCTCACTTGTGGCAGTGGAAATTTAACGGTAAACGGTGAGGGTGACAATCTCTTAGATTCTGAGGAATTGAAAAAAGAGGAAGAATTAATAAATAAAACAATATCTGATTATCCACATTATAATGATGTCAGCTGGAATTTAACAGATTTTGTGGAAGATGTAGTAGCATATATTGCGGGATTTGTAGTCAAAATATTAAAAAAATGTATTACATGTCTGAAATGCCAAGAGTTATTGGAATGCAATACGTCTCATTCTCAGCTGCAAAATAAAAAGAGATATGGGAATTTAATAAATGCATCTATGTTTATGATAGAAGTATGCAAAGGAGCAGAAAAATACTTCAGATTTTTCAATAAAACAAGTGGAATATTTAATAAAAACAATAAAAATATAACAAATATATTAACAGTAAATACACTAAAAAAATTACCATCCAATATATACGATTATTTTGGGGATCATATATTTGAAGATACACCACTTGACGGTCATTGCCACCAGCTAATTAGGCTAGTATTGAAAAATTATTTTAAAATTCGCATAAATCACGAAGTTAACAAAAAAATGGATTCATTAAAATTAAATCGAATAAGAAGTATTAATACAAAAACAATTCTGTTTCGAAACCAGTAACTTATGTAATAAACACGTATAAAATAAATTATTATTTATTGAAATATTTTTATTTCTTAAATCTCCCCAGATTTTATATTGCCTAAAAGAGCAGAATTGATATAGGAATAACATTAAACAAATTAATTAAACCAGGATTATCCCCTAGGTCTAATAATATTTAGGCTTTCATATTGTTGTGTCTTTACTTCCATACTTGGTTTAGTCTTAGCAGTATTTAGTCAACAAAAATTAAATGTAACTTCAAAATGTCAATCTGACGATGATAGTTATTATCGAAACAGCTGTCATTAGTTTAAATATTAAAGTTTTTCTAAAAAACGTGAAAGTTTTAATTTAACATTTACTTGTTTAATGTTATTCCAATCATGGAATTTCACAAAGTAAGGGTTTAAAACAATAAACAAAGATATAAACAACAATTTTAAAATTGTAATAATAACAATTTCTATTCTTCCTCGAAGTAATAAATATTTCAATGTGATAGTTAAATAAATCATATTTTTTAATTAGTAGCAATATATTGCAAATCATTATCTACCTTGTTTTGGTTACAAAGCTATTTATTACGTTTTTATTTTAAAAATTAAGAATATTACGAAGGAATTCTCGAATAAACTCAATTCAATAATTCGCCCCCCTTATTCCTCCGTCTATGTTGTTGTATTGTCGGCAGCCATATTCCAACAATAGTCATATGTTTTACCTCCTCACCTCCCTTGGCCCTAACAATGTTGGAGTGTAAACATTTCGGATTTTATGAATGAATAGCTCTGTCTATTGTATTTTATATGTCTTTGAGAATGACTGAAGACGGTCTTCGGTATTCAAAATGGACCGATATCTGAATAGTTTTATTCCCAGCAGTTTTCATAATCCAGAGTGTATTGTCGTGCCTCGCAAGCAAAAAGATGGCAATTCGCAAAATATTTCTTGTTGAAGATTACAACAGACACAGGATATTCGACAAATCTGCCATGTATATCTCTCTGTATAAGGTGGGTAGAAAATCAAGAAAGTGTTGGCATCGCATCTTGTGGCACTCCATAGTCTTTTCAGTTTTCGAACAATGAATGAAACTCGTGCACTCGGAATCGAAAATATTAGCCCGAAAGATTTGAGGATGGCAGTAGCGACAGGGCTCATCGGAGTCGGCTACAATATATCTAATGAACAGTGAACGAAACGAATATGAAAAAAAAAAGGTCAGTGAACAAGAGAGGTTCGACAGGTCCCCAAGCTCACAACAGAGATATTTTTCTTTGTTTTTTTTGTAATGGATGTACATTAGCTACGTTATGACACCAAAAAAAATGGAATGGTGGGTAGAGTGATACCTCATTTGAAAAGTCTTTCAATTCTCTACATAATGAAATTCAAAACAAAAATATTTATCTTAAAAATATTGTGGTACATAATTTTATAACTCTTAGATTAAATATCTCTATGATGCTTTACAGCCAAGTGTATTTTGATTCGTTTGTTCAGGCAACTTGAAACGTCGCAAAATATGATATTCTTATACAAGAGTTTGATTCGCTAACTTATTGTTGAAAATATCACTCGGAGATGACTGAAAATTTGAAATATCGACTTCAGCCGCTCATGATGAAAGAAGTGGAATAAAATCACAATTCTGCTACAAACAGCTGATTTACGTGATTTCAGGCAGTCTCTTTCAAACGAAGCAAAAGCCATTTTCAATATACTTGAGAAAGATTCGACTAGTATTGATGCGTATAAAATGTAAATCGAAACGAAATTTTGTAGACATATGTTGTTGAATCGAAAAAGTGTCGTAGAATTGCAAAGATTACCAACGCATCTCAACGAGAGCTCAACAACTCAACATACGTCCGAAAAATTTTCCAACTGTATCAATCCTACTAAAAACATTTTGCTCAAAAAATTTCACTTTATTCTTCAAATGGGACTGGACTGTATTGTTTATTTGATATTCGAGGTTGCTAGCGTCCTGCTTTACTGTTGAATAAATATACATCTGCTAATAAATATATAATCTGTGAAATATTATATGGCAAAAAAATCAATTCTAACTTGGGCTATGTGGTAGGTAGACTAAATAGTAGCAGGTAGCAAACTAGACAAGTACACGCTAATTCCCACTTCATTTCAAAAGTTTTCTAGAAGATAATCATCTGATAGTATTTTGTTCTTTTCCACATTCTTGGCTTCTCGTGTCACGCGTATTATTGTGTCAAAGAATACATCCGTTTGTCTTGTGCTGCTAAAACCTATTAATAAGTTTGTTCTAGCAGCGCTTTTATACGGAATCGTCCGAAGCATGCGCCAACTAATGTAGGCGTTCAAGCGAAGCAAATCTGGAATTTGGACTTCTAGCACAGTAAAGGCTGATTCTCACTACACGTGCCAGGCACGATCCAGTCACGGTCAAGTCAAAACCGTTGGAATCACATTCAATGTAAAACAATGTTTTAATTCACATTGGACGGGACGGTCAAGACAAGCCGCGGTCTAGTATCGTGACGATCATTTCTGGGGCGATCAAAGACTGTCGCGCACGTGGCGGACTTGACCATGTCTGTTCAGTGTGAATGACGAAACGGCGATCGCCGGTCAAGTCGCATGCAATATGGACGAGCAAATGATTGAATTGGTTCGAGAACATGAGGAATTATACGATATGTCCCACAGAAAATATATGGATACACCCCACAAAAACAAATTCAAGGATGAAATAGGGCAAACATTAAAAACAGGTAAGCATATAAACAAATTTTTGAATTTATTAGTAAATAGCTACGTACAGTATTACACATTATATGTTATATTTTATCATTTTGCCATGACACCGAATCCACTTCAGAGTTGAAGAAGGCAGTAAATTTTTCTCTGACTTGAAATGCCTCTAGTCGGGCATTGTTACCAATACCAGGCAATGCCATAAAAATAGGTTGATTCTGTTCACTTGAAGACGAGCTTTCTGACAAAAGTGAAGTACCGTTGCGCAAAAAATTATGCAAAATACATGTGGTTAGGATAATATTTTCTATATAATTGAGTTTCGAGTTAATTTTTCTAAAATACAGTCTAAATCTTTGTGCTAATATACCAAAGGCATTTTCAACAACACGCCTAGCACGACAAAGACGGTAATTGAAAATTCGTTTTTCCACATCTCCTTGAACTTGTAACTCTGGATACGGTCTCAATAAATTTGCTTTTAAGGGAAATGCTGAATCGCCTACAATAACGTACGGTGCTTCAATATTCGTTCCAGGTAAGTTTTTACAGTCCGGAATGTCCAAAGTGCCATTATTCAATGATTTCCCCAATCTCGATGTAGAAAAAATACCACCATCACTGTTTTTCCCATAAGAGCCAATATCTACCGCTATGAATTTATAATCGGCATCGACCAATGCTAGTAGTACTACCGAAAAGGTTTCTTATAATTGAAATAGTTTGATCCGCTGTTAGAAGGAGCTGTTATTTCTATATGTTTGCCATCCAGTGCCCCAAGACAATTGGGGAAATTCCATGTAGTCCAAAACTGTTCAGCAATCTTCTCCCAGTCTTTTCTACGCGGTGTTGGTATGCATACAGCCAATAATTTACGGATTACTGCATTGCACACTTCTTGTACAATTGCATGAACAGTGGAATGACCAAGGCGGTAACTGAATGAGATGGTCTGGAATGAATCACCGGTTGCAAGAAATCTAAAACAAATATAATTTTACCATATATCAATAATGAATCATTACAAACACTTATGTTTAAGTCAAAAAAAAAGAGAAAAGAGTGAATAGAACAACCTGACATATACTATTAAAAGTTGCAATCGAATATTAGCTGAACAATAAAAAATTTGTACTACTCATTACTATTTCTCCATATTTAGGTTATTATTGTACGATTTTGCATTTGCTATTATCTCATAGGTACGACATGCATAAGATATGTCTCAACAATGTACATTTTTTTTTAGATCCCCGAAAATGCAAACAAAGATGGGAATCGCTTCGTGCGCAATTTCGAAAACACATCAGGGGTCAAAAAACAAAGACCGGACAGGCCGCCTCTTTCCAAACGAAGTGGAAATACGAAGATCATATGGAGTTTCTCAGAGCTTACATGAAAGACAAAGTGAGAATAACCTCAGTAACGGGCGAAAATGAAGATCCTTCATTTATTGCGGATGAAGAAGATGAAAATGATACGCTTACACAAATCTCAGAGCCACCTACACCACCTACGCCACAAATAGCAAAAACATCCAGTTCGGTGTTACGAAAAAGGAAAATTCCTGTTGCTGCTACAGAAACTGCTTCCAGTACTCTAATGAAGCACATCCTAGAGGAGGAGACGAAATTGAAAAAGGAAGAACCCAAATCTGAAATGGACGTGTTTTTTGATTCCATCAGAATGACTGTGAATAAATTCAATCCCTATGATAAATTTTTGGCCAAACAAAGAATTTTTCAAATTGTCACGGAAATTGAAGCCAAATACATGGATCAATATTGGAATCAACCTACAAACTACCAGATCACTCCACAACAACAATTTACAGATGGTATTGCAATTCCACCCTCCAGATTCACTCAACACCATTCAGATTTTGCTCCATCCCACAGTACAACCCGACCATCTTCTGTGGCGTCATCAGTACCTACCTACCATCAGCTTACTCAACAACAATTCACACATAGTATTGCAATTCCACCTACTACATCCATTCAACACCAATCATATTTTGCAACATCCCCCAGTATTACAACCCGACCATCTTCTGCTGCATCATCAGTACAAGAAACGCCACCAGATAGTGTTGCTTCGTCTGCCGCCTCATTCTTGGAAACTTTTTCCCCTTAATATTATATTTCATATTTCCATGTATTAGGTATTACTTTTAAGTTAAGATGAGTGTTGAGTTTGACAAACACTATATGTTTTCTGGTGTTAAACATTAATATACCAAAATAAATTCATTTTCAATTACACAACCACTTTCAAAACTTCATTATTCAATTGGCACAACCCCGAATTTATTTAATTTAGAAATACTCCGGTAATAAAGTGAACGAAAATTTTCTTAATGTAGTTACTCACCTCAGACAAACAGCAAGTTTCTCCAAAGAGGAAATAGACTCCCGAAACGTGGTGTTCTGCTTGGTCAAATCACTTTTTAAAATTTCATGTAATTGGTGAAATTCGTTAGGGGACATCCTAAAATATCTGTGGAATTTTGTTTCATCATCAATCAACTCTTTATATAGAGTAGAAAACTCTCCTTTTCTCTTGCGCTGCCTTAGGATAGGGTGCACCCAATATCGTCGAGCTTTGGGAAGTGAGATTTGTTCTTCCTCATCCAAAACAATGGCTATTTTCATTAATGTATTTCGCGAAAACATGACTGTCTGGAGATTTCGACCGTACTAATATCGTCTTTGACCGGACAGTGTGAATGCATTATAAAAATTGCGATCGTGACTTGACTGTGACTGGACCGTGCCTGGCACGTGTAGTGAGAATAGGCCTTAAACTGCTAAAAGAACAAGTAGATTCACTTTGATGAAAATGTTCAAGATTTCATTTTTTGCATTTTGGGGCGTGACCTGCTCCTGGGATCAACATTCCAGCGGCTCAGTAGATCGACAGATATTATACACACAGTTGCCAGCGCATCGCCGAATATGTGACAACTACAATTCACTTTATTTTACTCAATTTCAATTGGATAATTTCACTTATCCTTGATATCTGATAAACGATATATTTCATTATATCAATCGATACTTCAGATATCTCATGCATAATCATCCATATAGGTGTTGTAACAAAAATTTGAAGTATATTGATATATCAAAGGAGTTTTCAGTTTGGTATTTTGCAACAGTGCAAAATTGCCATTTCTCAAGACAGAAGAAGAAGGCACAGTAGACAAGAAGAAGTTTTCATGTTTGAGTTACCCAACCTGTTGGCAATTTAATTGTTCGAAGTCTGATTTATACTATATATAGTGAGTAGTGAGTGAATTCAACAGTTGCCTTGAGTAATTTTTGATAAGATCGATTCCGAACATGAATTACGAACGAGTAGCTGCTACAAAAACAAACCATCAATTATGTGGAAAGAATTCCAGACACGACCCGAATTTGAGTTTCTTCAGATTTCCCAAAGATCCCGGAAGGACCAAATGAATAAATTATAATTATTTTCTCAAATCAATTACACCTGTTAAATAACACTTCAACATTGTCCTTATTTGATATCCCTTTTTCAGATTTTCGATGTGGAAAGCTAACATTTGTTCTGAAAAATTGGAGGGCTTCAGTTCGGGATACTGTTACCAACATTAAAGATTGTTTAGTGACCATTTTGAGAATGAAATGTTTTCGAGCATACAGAAAAACCGTTTGAAGGGAGATGCTATACCAACACTTTTCAACGAACCAACTTCTCGTCAAGCACAAGGTATGTTTACATACAAGTTGTACAGAATTGCTAGTATATTTCATCAAAAGTTCTTAAGCCCATGACATTCATGTGATTGGGAGATTCCATTCATTGATAGGTGCATGAATTGCGATTTGAAAGTTTATATGAATCTAAGAATAATGATATTCTATAATGTAATGTTATTCTAATGAGTACAAAAATTACATTTCTCAGTTGAAAAAATTCAATTCAGTCACGCAAATAAATTTTATTCAATATACCAACGCAATATTCCAGTATTAGAAGTGGCAGCTAGATGTGATTTTTCTTACTTAATTTGAGTTATGCATTATCTACTGAATTATGCATTATGTGTCACTAATTCCGCCTTAATTCTTCTATCTTTCGAAAATATTTGGAATCGAGAATGCTGTAGGCAATAGGATGACAATTTTACAAGTAAATAGTATCACACCGGGGTTTTTAAGCATGTTTTTTACATTCTTTACTGGTTCAAGTGAATTCACATTTCCAACAGCCTCATTTCAGCGTAACTTCCTTCAAATTTTTCCTGAAATAAATTGATTCTACCTGCATTATGAAAAATTTTACGAATGTTATTTATATTTTTTTTTTCAGGTGAATCTTCAGTTGCAGATCATGAACAAACACTGATTTTACAATCTCCAGCTGAAATACCTTGTTTTCCAGCTCCTGGTCCAAGAACAACACAAACCGTTGTGTTTCTAGACACTGAACAGCTTCAAGGTGAGTTTTCAAACTGAATTAGATGAGATAATTCGTCTTTATTATGGATACGAATGTATCAAATAAATTTAATATCACAAATACAGGTGCCTGTATATTATTTGTTACTTTCATCAAGTATAGGCCACTTCCAGCATCTTGCTTACAGTCTTTTGGTATATAATACCTACGTTCCAAATCAATTTCATTCAAAAAGAATATTTATGTTTCGAAACATTTTGGATTTTCAGATGAATCGTTAGTTGAGGATTATAGCCAACCACCGATTTCACAATCTCCAGAGACTACACAGCTTCAAGGTGAGTTTTCAAACTGATAAGATGAGAGTATTTAGTTCATGTTGCCTTGTCTTAGTTTATTTATTGTATAAAAAGTCTCAGTGTATTGTGAATGTTGAACTTTTTCATTTCATTCCTTATTTTAGTAACTGTATATGGCCAGGGTCAACCTATTTTCACATGTGAAATATGGACTCATTTGACAATAGGAAAATGCTATATCTGTTATGAAATGGCTCTGCTATGAAATTTAAACATTATATACATTCTAAATCAAAGTATGAATTTGCTTTATTTTAATGATCTTGTATTTTTGTAGATACCATGGCTCAAACGTCTAGTATCCATTATTCATATATTTCAATGTATTCACTATTCCAAGCTTGTTTATTTACCATACCTTGATCTACATCAGAAGTAATATTTCTTCTCTACCAAAGAATGAACAAATACATGATCATTAAGAACATACAATTGTACCAACCTTTTAATAGGTTGTCAGTGTCGCAGAATCACCCCATGTACAATGGTGTAAAACTATATAATAAGCTTAAAGATGAGATAAAATCATCTCCAAATGTTAGTGTATTTAACCCTTTAACGCCTAGCGTGATCATATGATCACACCCTACATGTCCTCAGATTTTTAGGTAAAACTGTCAACCTTGTGCAAATTATGTCTTCCGCTGCACACCTCGCATTCGAGAATGATCAGTGTACGTTGTGCTATCGTGCTGGGAGGATTGTGCTCCATTAGAATTAGTCAACATAGTTTTATATCTACGCCACGTATTTCAACAATGACGCAGTCGGACATTCGATTTGTGTAAGTATGTTTTCGTTGTAATACAAAATTGTGATCAATTTTTTGCATATGAAACTTAATTCATATATCTTAAGGAAGGTATAGATTATGTATATTTGAATTGTGCATCTTCTATTTTTATATAAATAGGTAAACAATGTGCCTGTAATCATAGGAACACGCTAGGCACTAATGTAGGTGCTAGACACTGAATACAAAATATATTGTTCTTGAGAAATGCAATACAAATTCACATATATTTTGACACTTTTTAAAATTTTGTATGTTCTAGTGGAATAACCATGGAGGAAGCATTGGCCATGATCGAAGATGATGACTATCAAGAAGTATCTCGGATATTTATGGAACCTCCAGAATCAAATGTGCTCACTGACGAGGATTCGGGAGACGAAGATGGAGGGCTCCTGGATAATTTGTCAGGCAGACAGCTACGCGCCGGAGCCGGAGTTGTTTTTAGAAATCAAGTAGAATATTCAGAAGGAGAAGAAGAAGCAGAGGAAACCCCTGAGGAAGTGACTAATGTTCCCGAACAAAACCCCAAGAGAAAATCAAAAAAGGTTTCCATTGAGACAGAATGGATAGAAGGAGATGTAGTTCCCTCGCCAGTTCATTTTCCTAGCTCAAACTATGAAATATTCAAAGAAATGAGCCCCTACGATATATTTCGCATGATATTCGATAATGAAGTTTTCGAGCATCTTCTTCAAGAGACTTAAAATTATGCATCTTCGAAGAATCGTCCAGAAATTGATATCACTAAACAAGAGCTGGAAGTCTTCTTAGCCATTTTGATTCTATCTGAATATAACACTGTGCCTTCAAAACGCAACTACTGGGATTCACAAGGAGATCTACGTAATGAGTTCATCTATACTTCCATGAGAAGAGACAGATTTCTCACTATTTCGAGATTTCTACACTGTGCGGACAATTCGACTCCATCAACCGATGACAAAATGTGGAAACTAAGACCTCTCATGGTTCTTTTGCAAAATCGATTCCTAGAGCTTTATCGGCCAGAACAACATATTAGCTTTGATGAGTCAATGATCGAATATTTCGGTAGACACGGGTGTAAGCAATGTATACGAAATAAACCGATTAGATTTGGATACAAAGCTTTGTGTTTGAACACTCCCGAAGGATACCTTATCAACTTTGACATTTACCAAGGTAAAAATCCAAACGGTGTCAACGAATACGAAGAAAAATTTGGAAAATGTGCCGCTCCGATGATTCAAATGCTAGATACGTTTCCATGTAGTATGAAACAGCTTTCTATGTACCTCTACTTCGATAATCTTTTCACGAGTGTGGCACTATTTCAAGAACTACGCAACAGGAACTATCACGGCACGGGCACTATACGCGAGAACAGAATTCCTGCTTCTTGCAAAATAAAAAACAAAAAACAAATGAAAAAAAAATCGTGGGGAGTGCACCTCACAATTAGATCGTAAGAACGGCGTCATTATTGTCAAGTGGGTGGACAATTCAGTTGTTTCGGCGGCATCCACAGCTTATGGTGTTGAGCCAGTGACATATTGTAATCGCTACTCCCAACAACAAAAAAAGAAAATCAATGTTGTTCGTCCAGCTCTTTTTGGTCAATACAATAAATACATGGGTGGCACTGACAGAATGGACCAAAACATATCTTACCACAGAGTTTCTATTCTCGGAAAAAAATGGTGGTGGCCCATATTCACATGGGTATTAGATATTTCCATACATAATGCCTGGTTATTGAAGAGAAAATCTGGTAGCGAAATATCACATCTCGATTTTAGGAGACAAATAGTTCAGGTTATTCTGAAGAGATACAAAAATGATCCCAAAGGTCCTGGTCGTCCACGAGGATCTAAACCCAGTTTGGACAGCAAAGTACCCAATGAAATTAGACTGGATGGTTTACATCACTTGGTTGAGCCTTGCAATAGGCGCAGGTGTTCTGGAATGGATTGCAAGAAAACTGTTCGCACCCAATATGGAAAATGTAGTGTGGGACTTTATGTAGAATGTTTCGAATCTTTTCATGTTGTCTAAAATTTAAAAAGAATAAATTCATATGACTACAACTTTGTCATCAATTAACTCCTAGCGTGTTCATATGAACACGAGGGTTGAACACCAACCCCACTTGAATCAAAATTTCTATCATATTTTTTTCAGTATAACTGAATTAAATTCGTACAACAAATGCAATAAGAGTCGAGTTTACGGACAGAAAAAAAATCAGGCACTAAAGGGTTAAGAGTAAACTGAGGTTATTCTTGTTGATGAAGGCATATTACTCAGTTGATGAATTCCTCCAAAATGCATGATTAGATGTGATATTTAAATGTGTGTATTGAAATTGTTGTGTCAAATAATGTTTCAATACTTTTACTATCTGTTAATGATTTTACTCTATTGAGTGACTGTCTTTTAAGTGGATATTTTAGTGCTCACTTTTATCTTTTATCTTGTGTGTTTTGACCTGTTGGAGTCGTTAGTATTTTCCAGTTTTGTTTGGTATAACTTCACATAATTGTAAAAAAAAACTGATTCAATAAAATTCTGATTGATTGATTGATATTAACAGCACGCGAAAACAACAACTTAGGAAAACGATTCAAGGATTGAAGAGAAAGCTTTGATCAAGCATGGGACCAGAAGTTGATTTGGAAGTAATTTCATCATTTCTGAATGAAAATTTTACTCCCAGTATTGTCGAATTTATGAAAACCCAAATCGCTCTATTGAAAAAATCACCAAAAATCTCAAAGTACACAACCAAATATAAACAATTTGCATTAACGATATACTTTTTGAGTCCAAAAGTTCATAGATTCTTGTCCAAAATATTGAGATTACCCTCAAAAAGTACATTATCTAGAATTACTGAAAAGTGGGATATTAGCTTTGGGTTTAGCGACTTTTTGTGTTCTGTGCTCAAAATGAGAACATCGCTGTTGACTGAACAGGCGAAAAATTGTATTTTGTGCAATGACGAAATGTCTATCAAAACTCATTTACATTATAATTTAGGTAAGGATAAAATTGTTGGATTTCATCAAACGGTCACTAAATGATCTAATGAACCTGCAAATTTCTAGTTCTTATGGCTAGGAGAATCAATTCAAATTGGAAGCAGCCTCTGGCATACTTTTTTGGATTTTTGAGCTGTCCTGAAGAAGAATTGAAATATATCCTCTTCAAGGGTATCTCTTAACTAAAAATTAAAATTATAGGGTTATGTGTTGTTTCTGTTGTATCAGATCATGGTGGTAATTTCTATAAATTCACCAAATATCTTGGCATCACATATGAAAACCCATATTTCATGCATGAAGAATCAAAAGTTTTTTATATGATTGACGTTCCACATTAGTTGAAGTCAACAGGAAATATGTTCTTCAAACATTCATTTGTTATTGATGATCAAGCGACTAGCAAAACATACTTAGAGTCTTTCTATGCAATTGATAAACAACAAAAACTTCGATTAGCACCAAAATCAACATATCACCACATATATCTCAATAATTTTCAAAAAATGAAAGTAAAGCTGACCCCACAAGTTTTTAGTGCAATAGTGGCTGCTGCATTGAATACATATGTATCATTTGGCCAATTGCCCGCTACAGCTGTTGCTATAATTGATTTTATTGAAAAAATGGACAACCTATTTGACATATTGATCTCTTCAAAATTTTCTGGATGCAAAGTCTTGGATAGACCGAATTACTCAATATACTGGTTCAACTATTGACTATGTCTGCAGCAACGTTGATGCTGATTCTATTGAGTGTTCTGTCATACCTAGTGGATTATCTGACCATGAAGCCATTATTTCTTCATTGAAACTCCCTTTGAAAAATCCCCGCAGAGAGAGAACGGGTCGCTTATTCAGCAAGAAAAATTATGAGAGGTTCTATCAGCGGTGTATACAGATAGATTGGGATACCCCTTTCACCCAATCAAATTCATTCGAGAAGTTCTATAATCAAATTACAACCATCTTTAATTCAGCTTTTCCCATACAAAAAATTAAAATTAGAAAAAAAAGAAAGTCTTGGTTGACAAAAGGTATAAAAGTATCTGCTAGAAAATTGAGATCACTTCATTATATCAGAAAATTCATTGACCCTTCTCAACGATTCTTCTTTTATTACTACAATAAATACCGGACTATCTACAGAAGAATCTTGAAGCTAGCAAAACTGACCTATTATGAACAGAGAATTGAAGGGGCGAGTAATAAATCGAGAGAGAGCTGATCCATTATTAATGATATTAGATGTAAATCAAAATCAAGAGTTTCACCAGACTTGGACCCCAATTTGTTGAACGATCATTATTGTACTATTGCAGCAAAAATGACCTCAAACTTAACCTCAGAGGTTAATCCTCTTACATACCTCCACAATATTTCTATCTCAGATGATTTCACACTTCAAAGTACTGATACAGCCGAGTTAGTGGACATATTCAAAGAAATGAAAAATAAAAATAGTTGCGGAATAGATGATATTTCTATTAAAATTTTCGAGAATTTGCCTTACCCTACTTAGGCAGTATTAGCACAACTGATCAATAGATCTTTTGGAACTGGAGAGTTTCCCTCTTTCTTGAAATTATCTGTTGTGATTCCCTTATTCAAAGGCGGAAATAATGCAGACCCTAATAACTATCGCCCAATAGCTCTAATACCCACACTAGGTAAAATAATAGAAAAACTAGTGAAAAGGAGATTAGTTATCTTCTGCACCAGAAATAGAATTCTGGCTCCCCAGCAATTTGGGTTCCGGGCCAACAAGAGTACTAATGATGCCATGTTCTCTCTATTGGAAAGGGTTTACTATGAAATCAATACCAAAAAAGCAACTGCCGCAGTTTTTTGCGACTTATCTAAGGCGTTTGACTGCGTCGATCACGATATTCTCTTGGACAAACTTCAGCATTATGGCATCAGACAAAAATCACTTCAGTGGTTCAAATCCTACTTATCCAATCGCAGTCAACTAGTGAAGACTAACAAATTCTCGTCAGAGTTATTTTTGCGATCTGGTGTCCCCCAAGGATCGGTTCTGGGTCCGACTCTCTTTTTGCTTTATGTCAATGACTTGGCACGTGTTAATATATCAGGGGATTTCACGTTATTTGCGGACGATACTACTATTTTATGGCATAGCAAGGATATCGAGGAGCTACACCGCTCAATTTCGGAAGATGTCGTCACAATAAAACACTGGTGTGATTCAAACAAATTATCTTTCAATATAAGCAAAACCAGTATTCTCACTTTTCGCGGTACTGTACCTGAAATTGGTCTTGGAAATGGTGTAATTGATAACAAAAACAAAACCACCTTTCTTGGGCTCACCATTGATAACAAATTAACTTTTAAAGACCATGTCATAGAACTGAGCAAAAAAATAGCTTCGGGATGTTACGCTCTGCGAGTTATTACCAATGAGCTAGGCCAATCAATCTCCAGAACTGCGTATTTCGCTCTTATTGAGTCGCACATAAGGTATGGAATAGCTTTTTGGGGTGTGTGCTCAAGAGAGCTCTTGGAAACCGTTTTTGTTTTACAGAAGAGAGCTGTGCGGTATATTTGTAAAGCAGGGTACAGGGATAGCTGCAAACCTCTTTTCAAATCCCAGGGTATTCTCACTGTTATATCCCTGTTCATACTAGAATCTGTTTGCTTGATAAAGAAACATAGGACTCCTTCATTGAACATTGTTCATAACACACGTCGTCCTACCAATAATATAGAACTTCCAATACCTCATACTTCCACTGTGAGGGACTCAATCATTTTCAACGGTATCAAAATGTATAATCACCTACCAGTCAATTCGAAAAACATTGAAGATCTCAAGAAATTCAGGAGACTAGTAAAAAATGTACTTGCTGACAAGCCCTTTTACTCTCTGCGAGAATATTTCAATGACAATTTGTCTAGCTAAGACATGAAGATTTATTTATAAAATGACATAGTTTTTATTTATACTTTTCTATACAAATGTATTTTAATGTTTTGAACTTGTTTTCTACAATGTCTTTTTTATAAAATTGAACTTACCTCCGTATACTGCAGGTATATATGTGTGTGTATGTTTATGTGTATGTATATATATATATATATATATATATATATATAAAATACTCCTAGATGTATTTGATGCTTTGTCTATGAGAATTCCTATTCTTCAGACAATAAAGTATATTTTGACTTTGACTTTGACCATTCATGGGTGCTGAATCCCAAAAACTGTTTCTGAAGAATGTGTTTGTGTTTTTTGAAAATTTAACGTGAAAAACACAAACGGGCAAAATATTACGAATAAAATGAACTTTATTGATGGTTGGAAGCTGACAATATCTGCGTTCTTAGGTCTTCTGAATGTTTTGAAGGCTAAAGGTGTCCATAAAATTTTTACAAGACGCCTGAATCAAGACTGTTTGGAAAACTTCTTTGGAAAGGTACGTCCACAAAATGGGAATTGTAGGATTCCCAAACCCATTCAGTTTCGAAGAACTTTTGGAAAAATTTTTTTATTGAATTACTTTGAGAGTTCCGAAGGTTCTAATTGTTTGGAAGAATTCGATGGTATTCTAGAAACAATTACTCAAGAACTTGTTCAGGACAGCTCTATACCACTGATTATAAACAATTGAATATCACAGAAAAGAATGCTTTCATGTATATTGGTGGCTACTTTTAGAAAACCGTTCGTGTGAAGAATTGACAGATGTTACAATATATGCCCAGTTTAGAGCATATCAGTATGCACAAAATGATATATTCGGTAATTCACAAATGCCTGAATACAGTTTCATTGTTTTTCTGAATGAACCTGAAAACATTTTTTGTAATCAGTTCACCGAAATAGCCACAGATAAAAATGTTGGATATTCTATTAGAGCGTTGATGTCTGAAATTTCCTTTCCGAAAACCATGTGAACATTTTCCGTTAGATTATCTCATAGCTTTATTTTTGAGAGTGAGAATATTTTATAGCATGAAATTCATAAAAAGAGATTTGAGAAGCCCTAAAACACGAAAACCTTGCAGTAAGCTGATGATTGTCAGGCACTGGTAGATACTATAAAGTATTCCCAAATCATTCTTTTCATTTCAAAATGAATCCATTCAATTATCCAAAAATAACTATCATGATAATGAAGTGTTTTCATTATCGTCATAGTGATTTTCTTTTCCATTTATTGTTAATCGTATATCCTCTACGTATTACACGCACAAATATTTGTCTGAATGTTTATCGAATGTTTATATTGAGCTAATAAAAACGTATGTCTGATTTGTAGTTTCATTTTTGTTCATTTTTATCAAGCAACATGTATCCTATGGTTTCTCCGATACAATGTATAACAAAGCTTCCTTCTGAAGGGAAAATAGGTACACAGTTCTGTCTGTCAATTCAACTGAGATGTTGAAAGAAATATAATGAAGCTTTTAAATAGAGTTGACGATGGAAGTTTCTGCAGGAAATGAAAGTTTAGGCATTAAATCAATCTTCAAAACATGAATGATCTACGATATTGACAAAAAAATCCGGTTATCTTTTTGAAAGAAAAAGAAAAGAAGAAAATGTGTGATTCAAGCTAAGAATCCGTAAGAATATGAGAGAAAAAACATGATTTTGAAACGAAATCACTAGTACCATCTAACCGCAGCATCCACCCCTTCAAATGATATTTCCATGTGGCTAACTAACTATATATATATATATATATATATATATATATATATATAAAGCGAAGGGTAGTCTTGACTGTTGTCAAATTACTGGACTGTTGTTTAAAGAATACTCTTTGTTATCTGGTCGAGCTTTCGAGAATGTTTATTCCCTTTATCAAGACATCTACAAAATTTTAATCATTATAAAACAGTTGTGAAACATTAAGAAAATGTACTTACTAACGTGAGGTTATAGTAAGAAGTCAGACGTAAAATGAGACACAGAAAACTGATACTTTTCCTCATTCGAAAAAGAGTCACACATTGCATTCAACATTACATATATATGTTTAAAAACTTATATTAATTAAATTTTTGGAAAATTAAAATTTCACCGGCACGTGCTCGGAGGTGGTTACCAAAAGAAAGGAAATATTTGAAAATTGATAATTGACATATGAAAAGACATTTGAAGTTTTAAATTTTGAAAATTGACAGTGACAAGTCAGGGTTACCAAAAGGTACACCAACAAAGCATGACCAAAACAATAAAACAAAGTGTAAAAATTGACCCTGAGTACAGTGCTGCCACTCTCTCCCAACTGACGTGAGTAGTTTTCGACAGCCCCAGCACTGCGCCCAAAACTCAAAAAACTCTACCTGTTACTTGGGGGAACTGGAGGAATCAGCTCCAATTTAAGAATGTAGTTATAAATGTTACTAAGGTTGTTAAGATCAGTCTTTTTGTTCATGTTGTTGGTGCTCCTATTGATAAAGAACATTTCTTTAAACAAACGTTTCTGCAGATTGCTTTCAGTACACAAAACTTTCACTTCCTCATAGTTCATTGTATGTTTTGCGTTGATTACATGTTCAGCAAGTGCACAGGTGGCTTTCTTAGTGTTACAATCACTTTTGTGTGACGTTAAGCGTCCGGATAGATTTCTAGAGGTCTGTCCAATATATGTCCTGCCACATGTATGACAAGGAATGTCATATACCACATTCGACTTCTCTACCGTTTTCAAAGGAGTTTTAATTTTGGAAAACAGACTATTAGTAGTGGTAACGATGTATTGAGCAAATTTTATATTTTCACTCTCAAACACGTTAAGAAGCTTAGGTGTTAGAGATTGAAAATATGGTAGTGAACTGAAAAACAGAGCATTGGGATGCCCCTCTCCACTATTTGAAGCATTTACATTATTATTTAAAATATTATTATTTGATAAATATTTCTCAAAATTTATTGAATATTTCCTCAAATAATAATATTTTAAATAATAATGTAAATGCTTCAAATAGTGGAGAGGGGCATCCCAATGCTCTGTTTTTCAGTTCACTACCATATTTTCAATCTCTAACACCTAAGCTTCTTAACGTGTTTGAGAGTGAAAATATTAAATTTGCTCAATACATCGTTACCACTACTAATAGTCTGTTTTCCAAAATTAAAACTCCTTTGAAAACGGTAGAGAAGTCGAATGTGGTATATGACATTCCTTGTCATACATGTGGCAGGACATATATTGGACAGACCTCTAGAAATCTATCCGGACGCTTAACGTCACACAAAAGTGATTGTAACACTAAGAAAGCCACCTGTGCACTTGCTGAACATGTAATCAACGCAAAACATACAATGAACTATGAGGAAGTGAAAGTTTTGTGTACTGAAAGCAATCTGCAGAAACGTTTGTTTAAAGAAATGTTCTTTATCAATAGGAGCACCAACAACATGAACAAAAAGACTGATCTTAACAACCTTAGTAACATTTATAACTACATTCTTAAATTGTAGCTGATTCCTCCAGTTCCCCCAAGTAACAGGTAGAGTTTTTTGAGTTTTGGGCGCAGTGCTGGGGCTGTCGAAAACTACTCACGTCAGTTGGGAGAGAGTGGCAGCACTGTACTCAGGGTCAATTTTTACACTTTGTTTTATTGTTTTGGTCATGCTTTGTTGGTGTACCTTTTGGTAACCCTGACTTGTCACTGTCAATTTTCAAAATTTAAAACTTCAAATGTCTTTTCATATGTCAATTATCAATTTTCAAATATTTCCTTTCTTTTGGTAACCACCTCCGAGCACGTGCCGGTGAAATTTTAATTTTCCAAAAATTTAATTAATATAAGTTTTGATACATATATATGTAATGTTGAATGCAATGTGTGACTCTTTTTTGAATGAGGAAAAGTATCAGTTTTCTGTGTCTCATTTTACGTCTGACTTCTTACTATAACCTCACGTTAGTAAGTACATTTTCTTAATGTTTTACAACTGTTTTATAATGATTAAAATTTTGTAGATGTCTTGATAAAGGGGATAAACATTCTCGAAAGCTCGACCAGATAACAAAGAGTATTGTTTAAACAACAGCCCAGTAATTTGACTGCATCCCCAACAACATTCCGTATTTATATATACATATATATATATATATATATATATATATATATATATATATATATATATATATATATATATATATCTATATATCTATAAACTATGCCCTTAGTGGCATTTTGGTGTCATTCCATTCTACTGTGTGGTACCTATGTTGTGTACCTATGAGAAATATTTGTTGACTTAACTGTTTTTATACATTTTGGATCATTTATCTTAGTTTCCATAGAACGGAAAAGTTCAAGTTTTTCTATATTTGAGTTTGGAAATACAGGTATAGTAAATTTATCTTTTTTTGTATGGACTATCGAAATCAATCAATTGACAATTATCAACACAAATGAACGTTCTAGCAGGATATAAATCGTAAACAGTTTGCAACCAGTCTGATGACGTACGCAGTTGGTCAGTCCATAACACTAGCTTCCAACCATCAGAAATTTCATGCTAGAACAAACCGTAAATTCGCTCGAAAAGTCCCGTGAACACTCATTTCAAAATATCAGAAGTGACGGAAACAATCGATTTCGCACGAGGTTACTACGCGAGATGAACAAAATAATGTCAAATGATAAACTATTAGGGCATGTACAGACGGGCGACTACTGCAGCGTGACAGTCGTGTAGCTCAAAATGATACAAATTAACTTCCAGGTTTGTGCGTACACGAGCGACAATTTTGTAACTTCTAGCGGCATCCGCTGACGACAGTCGCCCGGAATGAAACGTGTTCTATTTTTCGGCGACAAAAGAGACGCCAAGCGATCGTAGCAAGCTATTCAGTAAACCGGTTTCTACAGAAATGAACATACGGGCTACTATTTTGTCGCTAGTCTTTGGCTTGGCATTTCGGTAAAGTATTTCGTACGGTGCACACGTTATCCACAATGTGTGAAATTAATAACACCGAAAGATTAATCTTGGAAATCGAGGTTCGGCCTGAACTTCACAACATGGCATTACCAGGATACAGCGATCGTAATTTGAAAACCAAATAATGGGAAGAAGTATGCGAACACGTTGTGCCGAATTGGAAAGACTTGGAATCCAAAGAAAAGTCTGAAAAAGGTAGGACATAGTTTTTTATAATCATTCTAGAGTTAATTAAAAAATTATCAAATTTTTGAACAGTGTAGTTAAAGTAATTTAGATTTCTTCTTCAATACAACTGTTCTCCCTATTAAATTATTTTAGGTACCATTAATAACAAAAAAAAAATATTTTTCGTTAATGCACAATTCATGTGACCACAGAAATGTACAATTAAATAATCAACATACTCATATATTATTATGAATTCAAAGTTTCAAGTAAAACCTTATACATAAGGTATTTTATATTTTGTCATATTGCCACGGTATTTCACCTCTTGGGGAGATAAAATAATCTGCAAAATAGTCCCTGTTAGATATTCCATCGCCATCAGCTCTGGTTCCTACACGAGCAATATCATCAAGAGAGCAATCATACAAGGTATCTTCATAATGCGTTCCATCTCTTTTACGAACAAAGTTGTGTAGAACACAGCAAGTTTGTGTTATTAATTGTGCAAATCCCCACATCTACATCCATAGCCTTATGAAGAATTCTCCATTTATTGGCTAATATACCAAAGGCACATTCTACCATTCTTCTTGCCCTTGTTAATCTGTAATTAAAAATTCTTTGCTTTTCACTAAGATTTCTGTTGGGGTATGGTCTCATAACGTCCCTTCGATAAAGCAAATGCTTCATCCCCCACTATAACATGTGGCATACATCTACCATTGTCACCATTTGGTAATGGTTTTGGGGGTGGAATATATATTTGCTTTCGTCTTATTCTTTGACCCAAAACAGAATTTTTAAATACATTTGAATCGCTGGATTTTCCATATGCTCCAACGTCAATCGCATTGAAGCAGTAATCAGCGTCAACCAAGCCAAGAAGTACAATTGAGAAAAAACTCTTGTAGTTGAAATATTGAGAACCTGAATGATTCGGATTGGTAATCCGAATATGCTTCCTATCTATCGCACCAATGCAGTTTGGAAAGGAGGTATATTCGTAAAATTTTTCTGCTATCTGCTCCCATTCCTCTTGAGTTCTCTCCCCCATGTGGGTAGAACGTAGTGAAGCCCAGATAGCTGTTGTACACGTATGTTTAACAATGGAACCGATGGTTGTTCGTCCCAAAAGGTATTCGTAGTGAAGAGAAGCGAAGCTATTTCCCGATGCCAAACACCTAAAGAAAATATCAACATATTATTTTTCAAACTTCAGTTATAGTATTTTATTGTTATAGGCAAAGAGGTACAAAAAAGATGGAAGTCCTTAAGAGACTGCATGAGGCGAGAACTGGCTCTGCAAAAAACCCCTTCTGGTGGTGCTGCAAAGAAGAGAAGGAAATACTTGTACTTCGACCTACCTATATGAATGAAAAAAAGGCCAAATAATAATAATTCCGAGCAGGATATTTTGAAGCTTCTTGAAAAGCGCAGCACCAACCCTATGGATGATCTTGATGATGATAAGCAATTTTTGTTATCTTTGCTGCCGCTCATGAAAAAGTTCGACGACGACAACAAAATAACAATGAGAGTGGAGCTAATGAACTCCATTAAAAGGGTTCTGAATGAAATGAGAGCACAAAAAAATTGCCAGAATGCACTTCAGTCTCTGGAGCCTTCACAGGAAAATTCTCAGTGGCAACCACCCAACATCCCATGGCAGCCGACTACTAATAACCAATGGCAGCCCCAACCTGGCCCATCATGGCAGTCATCACAAACTAGCTACCTTCATCAGGTTACGCCGATGCCTTCACCAAGCTTATCAGTAGCAAGCAGTGAAATTATCGATCTTGGCGAATCTTTAATGTAGGATTATTTTATATACACAATATTATATTACTAGTTCTACGTATGGTTTGTTTGTAAATGTGTAATTATAAATGAAGTATATTAAATTCCTACTTACCTGAGTGTTACTGCTAATCTTTCTTCGGGACTAATAGGTTTTCTCATATTCGTTGTTTCAAATGTAATCGCTGGACCAATTGATGCAAGTAGCTCGTCAAACGACGCCACAGACATACGAAAATAATTTAAAAATTTGTCAGGGTGGGTCCTCAAATCTGGATATAACTCATGAAATTGCCCTTTTAGTAAACGTTGGCTTACTCTAGGATGCACCCAATACCGTCTTCGTTTTTGTAATCACCGCCTTCGGCGTCGCACTAATAAAACAATTGTTCCCAATGATGGAAAAATTGAAAAGTGATAGCATATAATCGATGTATTCATAACATTGGTTTCCAATGACACTTTAGAAAAAAGTTAAGTTGATTCCTCAACAGTAAAAGAAAAATTTTAAAAAAATTCAGAAGTGACGGCATACAATCGATGTATTCATAACATTGGTTTCCTATGATAGTTTAGAAAAAAAAAGAGTAGATTCCTCAACAGTACGGAAGAGATTGAAAAAAAATTGAAAAGTGATGGCATATAATCGACGTTTTCATAACATTGCTTTCCAATGATAGTCTAGAAAAAAGTTGAGTTGATTCCTTGATAGTAAAAAAACAATTGAGTAGAAATTGAAAAGTGACGGCATACAATCGATGTATTCATAACATTGGTTACCAATGATTGTTGAAAGAAAAGTTGAGTTGATTTCTCAATAGTTCGAGAGAAATTTAGAAAAATCGAAAAGTGACGGCATATAATCGATGTATTCATAACATTGGTTCCCAATTATACTGTGAAAAAAAGAGTTGATTTCTCAATTGTACGGGAAAAATTAAAAAAATAAAATAAAAGTGACGGCATATAATCGATGTGTTTAAAACATTGGTTTCCAGTGATATTTTGGAATGAAAAAGCGGACTGGAGTACTTCCTAATAGTGCGAGAAATATTGAGAGAACATAAAAACAATAGAGTGATCCATAAAAGACGAATTCTAGGCCCTCAACTAGGTCAGTTTAAAGGTAAGCCTTGTTATTATTATAATTATAATCAATATTTAATTTTGTTGAAGGAGTTGTGTACGAATGGAATTTTCCACCTTTTATTAATTAATTTTCATCGCAATAAGTGGAAACTAATTCACCATCGTTTGAAAAGTTCGCTGGATTATGCATACCTGCACCTCAAGCTCATATTCACGTATATCTGCACAATGGGACTTATGGAGAGGTTATAAAATTTCTCCCTAGCAATCGAGAGTTATGTAAATCTGAAAATTACCAATGTTTTCACAGATTGGGGGTATCCAGCAAGGAATTCGGAACGATAACAGATTGGAAATCATCCAGATTCATGCAGGTAGAAGTTATTGATTATTTGTATTAATCGATGTATATCAGTGACCACTTTTTTTACCGGCCAGCGGACCCAACTTTTTTATTCGACGAGATATCGAAAAATTTCATTGGGATTGGGCCCAACTTGATTTTTTGTCTGTCCGTTTGTGTGTGTGTTTGTCTCGCATTAACTGTGGCGACCTGGTGTGCATTAAACTCAACTGTGGCGTACGCTTTAGTTGTGCCGACACACATTTGGATGCAACTACAAAAGAGGGCATTGTTTGGCTATATGCGGGTTTTTGGTGTGCCCCTTCGCATTTGGCACTTCCGTTACAATTGTGCGCAGAATACCCACTGAACAGAGTCGCTACTATTCAAGACATGGCGGGAATTTCATCTGTGTGTAGTATGCCACAAACGGGTCTGTATTTTGCATACTATCAACCAAATTGTGACTACATTCACTACATGGTATAGTGGTGCCCTCTGGTCACACACTTATTATTGGAGTACTTGGAAATCTCATAATCTCAACAGGGTTGCCACTGCTATTACTTTCGTAATAGATCTATTACTATTGAACATAATCCATTACGCTCTTACTCAACGGCAAAAAACTATTACTATTTTCCGTCGACACAGAACTTTCCATTTCCTGTACTTTTTCCTTTTTGTCAAAGTCAAAGTCACTTGTCTGTCATATAAGATAGATGAGTTGTATCGCGTCTATGTCTGATGTTCTGATGTAGCTCTGATCTGTGATACCAAGTGAAACACTAGAATAATGAGAAGAAGATCAGCTGATCTGAAGCCTGTGATGGGCTGTGAATGGTGAAGGCGTGAAGGGTGCACTCTGCAACTCTGCACTCATCGAAACATTCGAAAACCAATAACCTTAAAAGTTAAGATTCGACGATACGATGTCTTCTGGTTTTGGATCTGATTACAACAATCATAGAAATGAAACTCCTACGAGAAAGAGAAAAAAAACCTACAAACAAAAATTCAATTCTGATTGGCAACGCCAATTTTCTTGGATTGGCAATAACAATGGAAGGGAATTTCGCACAATTTGCGATAATAAATATCTAAGTGGCGGTGTAACTCACCTCCAAAGACATGAAAACACATCATGTAAGTTTGTTGTGTACTGTGAATTTGAACTAATCTGATATTTCAATTTTTTTTCAGATCACATAAATATAGTTAAATCGATTAGCTCAATGAACATTTTCGATGGGTTTTTTGAGAGAGGAAAAATACAGTACTGACCAGAAAATCGAAGGAAGCAGAAGTTAAACTTTGAACTGTGGTCGAACTATCTAATGGAATCATCAAAGCTTTCGGACGCGAAAATTCTCAAAATATAATTGATGACATGAAATCATACCCATTTTCATTAATTTGGGATGAGACAACAGATGTATCAACAGCTTAATCCATGGCAGTTGTAGTCAGATACTCTAATATGAAAATGCAGGTACATGACAGATTTTTAACACTAATGGAAGTGAAGTCAGGTTCAGCAGAAAGTTCATTCAATGCTGTGAAAACTTTACTCGATAAAAATGAAGTACCCTATAAAAATCTTGTTGGTTATACTGGAGACCACGCATCGGTAATGATGGGTAATCTAACTGGGATGCAAGCCAGACTCACAAGAAAAAATCCCCATATATTCATACTGGGTTGTGTTTGCCATAGTTTCCATACAGCTTCTTCATATGCATGTGAGAAACTTTCTAGAAGCATTGAGGAGTTTATGAAAGATGTTATCAACTACCTCTCTAATAGTTCCGCAAGAATAAATTATTGGAAGAATTTCAGTCATTCACACAAACAGTCCATCACGAACTTGTCAAACTCAGCTGCACAAGATGGCTATCTTTACAGGTAGTTTTACTAGTTCATTTATATGGTTGGGAAGACATTAATTTTTTTGTTTTTCAGAGTGCTGTTAACCGAACAATTAAAGCTGTTTTTTATAGCAGAAGTGGCCGACGATGTAGAATCATTGAAAGCTTCAAAAATTCTGAATCTATCTTAAAATCTGAAGACCGTCAATGATATGAATGTAAAATTTCAAAGCGAGAAACCCAAACTGTATTATTTAGCTGAACGACTCAAAGCACTATGTAAATTTATTCTGAAAGCATTCATAAAAGATTTGGTTTGAATGATAAGGAAAACTCTATTGGAAGAATTGACCCTCCAAATCCAAGAGATTTCTTAGAGTTGAAAAAAATGTATATTGGAGCAAAAGCATCCAATGCTATAATGACCCTAAAAGTTCCCCAGAAAGAAGTGGACAATTTGAAAATTAGAGTATTGGACATTTATGTATGTCTATCCTGTGAAACTAAAAAGCGATTCAATTTTGAAAGCAAATTTTTTAGTTTTCTCTCTACTTTTTGTCCCTCTATTGCCAAGTCAGGTAAGGTAAAAACTATAAGCGAAGCAATCCTGCATTTTCCTGATTTGGTTACTGATATAGAAGGACTCGATATGGAGTGGCGTTTATTGCCTGAGGTGGATACTTTGAAAATTGTCGATAAAGATAATTATTGGGAAACAGTTTCTGCATTGAAAAATGGGCTTGGCGATAGTATGTTTCCAAACTTACTAAAATTTGTTAATGGAACTCTGGCATTTCCACACTCATCAGATGCAGCTGAAAGAGTTCTCTCAAAACTTAGTTTGATCGAAACGAAAACCAGAAACCGACTATTGGTGGAGAGTGGCAATTCTTTTATAGGTACTATAGCGAAACATATTCTCAACCCGTTAGTTTGTCATTATTAGTTTGTTTGGTGTTTTTCCTTTAATGATTTTTCTCGTGAATTAACTAGTTGTTTATTATTTGCAATCATCCATCTATCTGCCACTGTCGTCGCCAACTATGAGACTATGGATTACTTACAGAATTCTTCCTTTTTCGGTTCAGTGGTTCACTATAATTTTCGTAAGGCCCATCAGTAAAACTCAATTCCTGTTTTCAAAACCGACGCTTTTTGTTGTATTTTTTCTAACAATCTTATCAGCGTCTGACGATTTTCACGATTGATTCGTATATTACAACGGACTTGAAGCATTCTCAACTTAGCATTCTATGTAGTAGAACCTTTATGGCTGATCCGTTTAAATTTACTCATCAGTATTTTTTGACGCTGGCTGGTCTTCTTTTAGGTAAGAAATTGTCACCATATCATTATATTTTTACTGGCATTCTCCTAACCTTAAAACTTCCAAGTTAAATTCAAATCATACTTTTATAATGTCTTTATTCTATTCCATGCCTAAATGTAACTTTTTTTTTAGTTGCCAAGCTGAGGACATTTCCTAGGCGCATACCAACTTGCATACAAATAATAAATAAAATCCACGAGATTCCGACTTTCAATACCAGCCTTATCCACCCAATAAAAACCCTGAGAATCTCTGTTCCTGCTTAGTACCAAAGAGTTGATAAGGAATACTACCTGCCATGAGTGGATTCCAACAAATAAAATCCTTAAGGAACTGGAAACAGGTGGAAACGGATTAAAACTAATTTGAAGAAATTGTATTAACTGATTAATGTGCAATATTTGAGTGAATAGATATTTTTATATATTGTTTATTTTTATCATTTCCAGTTGATTAAAAAAACAATTTCAACATTGAATAATTGATCGTTGAAGTAGGCTTTTGAGGGCCAAATGCACCGCTCTGCTTTAATTGTGGTTTATCTAATATAGACTTAGTTTCTATGGATTTGCCGATCAGATTCAATGTTCCAACGATTCCAGTCTAGCTTAGTTAAAGCTTAATTGACTAGGAGCGGTGCAATTGGCCCTGAATTGAAAGAAGTGGATGGTTGAGGTATTGTCAAAATCTTCACTCAGTAGATGGCGCTTTTGGTTTGACTGATCACAAAAAATCTATTACTTCCTATTACTATTCGAAGTCGAATTAAGTTACGTTGAATTTCAAAGTGGTGGCAACCCTGAACCTCAATTCAGTTGGATCTTGACCGCCACAGTTACGTGACCTATACAATAAACAATTATTTTCGTAAGTTTTACTCATAGTCGAAGATTTTCATTGCCAAGCTGAACTGAATGTTGTAGGTTATTGAAACAAGAGCAAAAAAATTGTTGAATATGGTGCTAGCGAAAAACAAAGAACTGAGCAATCGGTTGCTAGATCTGCCAAAATATGAATCAACTAAATGCGTTGACGAGAATGATAGGGAGCTGGTAATCAAATGTTAGTACCAATTTGATTAACCACCGTTCATAACAGATTGCTGCAAGAAGGTGTATTCCTTCAGATATTTGCTTGTCGTAAATTGGCGCTGATATCCATATACAGGGTGGGATATCTCCCGCGACACGAGGTTTCTATTGAAAACAATGAAGTACCACGATTTTTTTTATCGATTTCCCAAATGAAGAATTTTTGTATGCACGATTGAAAATAATGTTAAGTAAACAGGATGTTGCAAAACAATTCGTATCACAGTTGTTTTTTTGATGGAAAACCCCAGTATTTTATTGCATTTTTATATTCTTTTTGAAGACCTGATTTCATCGATCGCACTTGAGGTCTAGTGAATATGATTACAGATATTTAGGGTTATTTACGTCAAACGACATGGAAAATATATATATATATATATATATATATATATATATATACGTTTTCGTTACAAGATGAGATCTGATTAAAATGAAGACAACCCGAGATCTACCTGAAAGAGTGTAAATTCTGAAGTATATTTATAATTAGTAGCATTATAATGACTCATCAAACCTCTACCCCATGAGAGGGGAAACAATTTTGAATTTTGGGTTTTTGTTAAAAACGGTTCGAAACGAGATCCATAGAAAGCGTTGTCAAGGTGTTGTATTAGATTTGTATATTCTGTAAATTCACACCAACGTGAGATCCGTCGGTAGTGCGCTCCCATTGTTGGATTTGGCGCTAAAATGCAAACCCTTAGCAGGTACTTTATAAAAAGACCACGTGCTAGACATCAGTGCGCATCGGAACAGGTCAATCTTAATTGCTTTTAAACACACATTGAATTGATAGATATATTGAAGACAACTGCGAAATGTCGCAGGGAAAGTATATAGTGAAGTTGGTGGAATTACAAGTGGAAACAAATAAGGAAATAGATGGTAAGTTTTTATAATTGTGTTATTCCTTTTCACCAAGGATATTATTACTCTGTTACAGTCTAGAGAATTATTACCGTTTCATCATCGACTAAAAGACTTAACATTTCCACTCTACTTTTACAAGAGAACGAGAGCAATAATATGAAATGTGTCTAAATAAGGATTTCAAACATTCAAGGCAAAGTTTAATTATGACTGCACTAATATAATCACATGTTGTTGATTTCATAAAAGTTAACGCTATTATCTTCCTGTCGAACCACACTCTTCTATTCGACGATGTGCTACTCATTATCAACCCATGCTAGGTGGCAAAAATTATTTCTTTCTTTAACACGCTTTTATTTGGTTCACATGTAACCAACAAATAATGTAATAAAATCTTGGAAGTTAATTTTCACCCACTTCCAATTGTCTGAAGAATATAAAATTTGGCACACATATCAAGAACCAATGACAAAACAAGAATTTCCGTGATGAGAATGTAATAATAATAATAATTATAATAATAATAATACGCTCCAGGGGATATTGAGTCCTTTGTGTCGTGAAAGGTGTCGAATTTTTTGGAACTCTTCATTTCCCACCCTCAGGCAAATACAGGCCAATAAGCCTGATATAGTCCTCTTCGACCACCGAAGTAAGAGGATATTCGTTATGAGTTTTCGGCCCCTGCCGAAACGAATATCGTCCGAAAAGAGGAGGAAAAACGGACAAAGTACCAGGACTTACTTTAGGAACTCCGCAGGCTCCACCCAGACTATTCTGTCAAGTTAGTGGTTCTGATTATAGGTGTTCTCGGTGGTTCAAGACCAACGCTACTCTCGGAGCTCAAGATCATACCGGCATGCCGTAATGCGGCAGAGATCTTGGCCGGCCGCATGCAGAAGGCCGTTATTCTCGGTTCGTTGCGTCTGCTCAGGACTCACGATTCTCGGAGCCAGTGACCACTTACCCCGCGGTGCGGGGAGTGGTCATTGGTTAATTATACTAGCGCGTCCGCCCACTGGGTCGGAGCAGTGGGGAGTACGGACCCGACTAGGCTTGTTTAGACGACAAATAATAATTATTATAATAATAATAATACCGCTGTGGATTTCCTTCAGATGAAAAATTGAATGAAATGAAAATACTTTTTGAAAGGCCACCAGAAAGGTATGGTAATTTCTGAAGACTTTAGGAAATATGGTGGTGATCAATTTGATAAATTTCAAATTATTAACATTCCTGCCTGCTACTTCATTGTCGAATAATAGTTTTAATAATATGTTTTAGGGTTTATTTCAATAATCAATTTGTCTGCAGGTGTGATGCCAATGCATGTTCAAAATGAGACTAAATGCGTCAAAGATGATTACCGCTGTGGATTTCCTTCACATGAAAAATTGAATGAAATGAAAATACTTTTTGAAAGGCCACCAGAAAATAGTGTGGTAGAAAGTAAAAGAGGTATGTTATTTTCTGAAGACTTTAGGCAATATGGTGGTCATCAATTTGATGAATTTCAATTTTTTACATTCCTGCCTGCTACTTCATCGTCGAATAACAGTTTTAATAATATGTTTTAGGGTTTATTTCAATAATCAATTTGTCTGCAGGTGTGATGCCAATGCATATTCAAAATGAGACTGAATGCGTCAAAGATGATTACCGTTATGGATTTCCTTCAAATGAAAAGTCTAATGAATTGAAAAATGTGTTTGAAAGGCCACTAGAGAAGAGTGCTGTCGAAAGTATAAGAGGTATGATATTTTGTTATATTGTTCCCGCACAATTTTGGTATGGATGCACTATTTCTTTCTTTCGAAAGATACTTCTTCAATCTTAATCACATTCAGTTTTTTCAAATTTTACGTACAAGTTAATTCAAAACAATAACTATACTATTTATTACACTGCTTCAAATTATACTTTCTGTATAGGGATCCTACGAAACTCTGGAAGGGACACCTAAAATAGATAATTCTCTTTTTCTGAAATTCTTAGATACAACCCAGAATTTTTTTATAAAACTCCGACTTAGAACAACAAAAATTTTAAAATTTCGAATTTTGAGGAATAATTCAGAGTTATAACTCGGAAATTCAAAATTTCGAGATACAACTAGGAATTTTTGAAGTAAAATTCCGACTTAGAATTCAGAATTTTAAAAAAGAGAATTTTTTATTCTAGGATTTTAACATCGAACAAAATTCGAAAATATGCCGGAGAGTACAAATAAATGACATAATAAAATCAACAAAATCGAAGTACTTCGAAATTTTTTGCAACGTTCCTTCAAGAGGACCCAAATGCAAGTGCTTCTTGTAATTATACAAAAGATTATCCTTCGTTTGGCTGAGGATGACCACCTGCAGACGCGTTTCGAGGTTCTTGCCTCTCATCAGTGCAAGGGTATATCGGTAAACATTAAATTCGTCTTGTCCCTGCCAAACGAATGATAATCAATTGTGAGGAAATATTAGTCTTGAAAAACAAAATCTCCATGTATTATTTGTATTCAACCGATAGTATTTAACCAAATTCACAGCAACCATACAGACCCACGGTAGAATAAAACCGATTATTTGCGTCGGCTCACCTAATGAGAATTAAATTCTTAAAATTATTTATAGAATGTTATCAAACATAAAAATTATGCGAAACACTGATTTTTATCACCTAGCTGTATCGAATGTGATTTTGACGTAGGTAGTTTTGGTGTTTGGGTAGTTTCTATTTCTTGAATCATGAATTTATTCCAGCGGATCAGCCAGTGTCTATGATATTGTTTCTGAAACAGACGATGATCCGTGGTTGCATTTCAATCAATAGAAAGCCAACCGCCATGTTACAAGAGTGGAGAACGCTGATTTTGATATTTCCACAACAGGAGTCCTACAAGAGTTAAAACCATTCAGTCCAAGAAAAGAAATATGTCAGGCAACGGAATCAAACTCACTTGAATGTTCCAAAAAGCGAGGTAAACTCCAAATTTCACTATTTTCAGAGTTGAATGAAATGCAGCTGAATATATTTTTGAATGTTATTTTTTTATTTTACCTGCATCATAATGCTTGTCAATTGCTCTAGGAAACGTGCAAAATTTTTATGAAAAACTTGTTGGAAATGCTGTTGCTAAGTAACAACGCCAAGTTCCTAGTTTGATCATATGAAATGTTGTCGAATAAGCTTCCATGTCAACAGTACGTGACATCAGATGCCCCATTGATTAGAATAAAATTAAGGAATATTATCCTCATCTAAACTTAATTTTCAGAATTGTTTCTGTAGTAACGATGCAGGCATAACAAAAATTGCGGATGATACACGGGTACAAACCCCTTTGAAGTACTCGCGTTTAAAGGCACTCCGCTTCGCGTCGTGCCCTTAAGCTCTTTGCGCGTGCTTTGAAGGCTCACTTATGCAATTGTATTATTTTATATTTGTAAGTAACATCTTTTTTCTCAGAAATTCCAACAGTAAGTGGACCGACAAAGGAAATGCGGTATATGAATGCAAATGAAAGTCAGAATTCTGAAACAAGTGACCCATGGGAAAATTCATCGGTTAGTACAAAATGTAATCATTGAAAGATATAATCGTGGAAACATTCGGTTTTGGGAATCTTGGTATCCAGATCAAAATGAAATATTAAAAACCCAATCGGAAAGTTCAGATAGCATTTCGTCAAAGGCGTCCCAGGAAATTGTTCAGGTAACTTCTCAGTTATATTGTTTCATTTCATATACACGATAAGCTATAAAAAGAGAACAAGATGTACCTATTTCATCCAGAAAATAATCATTATTATTATATGAAATTTGAACTTCACGGAAAGTCACACTAGGACAAACGTACAGACACCTACACTGATATTCTTTATCCTTAAGTGTTTTATCCTCCATAAGTTGTATACAATCAATTTATATGATTTTTTTCCTAAATAGGTACCTACTTCCTCCTATCTCTTTTGGTCGTTCAACAGTAAAACATTTTTGTGTCAAACTGATTTCAATTGATAATTTACAAAAATAGTTTTTAAATAATGAATCAGTTTTACGTCTGTAGTTAAATAAAATTCGAAAATGAGTTTTTGGCATAGCAGACGGAAAGATAAAAATCAGAACTAAATTAAAAAATGTGGATCGACCGGGATTCAAACCCGGGTCTTTATGGCCTCCGGCCTTAATGTGCTAACCGGTTTTCAAAACTGGATCGATGGTGTAGTGGTTAGCACACTAAGGCCGGAGACCATAAAGACCCGGGTTCGAATCCCGGTCGACCCACATTTTTTTAATTTAGTTCTGATTTTCATCTTTTCTTCTGCTATGCCAAAAACTCATATTCGAAAATAATTTTCAAGTTCAATTTTTCACCTTATTGTTTGATTTCAAAGCATCATCATTTTATAACCGGTTTCAGGAAAACGGAGAGAAGTATTTGAAAGGTTTTAGCTATAAAAATACAAATTGCCAAAAGAAAATATTTATTCACGACAACATTCTTATTAAGGAAGAATGTGGGGTGAAACAGGTATGAAAAACTTTTGTATAATCATCTATACATTCTCAAGAAACATTATTTATTATTTCACAACAATTATTCAAAATGATGTGTTTGGAAAACATAAATATTGCTGTAATTTTAAACCCATAATAATAATAATAATACTTCCTCATAAAAACTCGTGAAGTGTACTCCAAGGTATATCAGATGCGAGTAGAGGACGGCTATTATTATTATTTGCCGTGCCTGATACTATGTTAACTAACAGTAGCTAAGTGAACACTATGTGCATAATTATTCACTTACTCACTTATATTTTCTTTCCTCCGTAGAATAAAAATTCAAACGAAAAAATAGTAGAATGTAGCTTACGAAAGGGAAGAGTGTGGGATAAAAAAGATCGTTGCCTATATTGCAACACAGATGTCACAAACTTTTCGAGGCATCTTTTTAGAAAACATGCCGAGGAAGAGAGTGTCCTGGGAATATTATCACAGCCTAAAGGGAAACATAGTAGAAAAAAAATGATTGAGCTGTTAAGAAAACAGGGCAATTTCTCGATGTTTTTACCATGCAAATATTGCAAAGGTCTTTACAAAAGTAAGTCGCTAAAACGACATGCGAAGATTTGTGAGTTCAATACTGAGAAAAACAATTAAAGTACGCAAGTGAAGGGCAAACTATGATAGCATTCAAGGAATCTCGCGGACAGTATCTGGATAGGTTGAGATTGAAATCTGAAGTTTTTCACACCATGCAAGCAGACAGAATTTCACTCAACGGCAAGAGCGACACATTAATATGCCAATATGCTGAAAACTACTTAAGAAAACACAAAAGACCGCATATAAAAAATTCCGTATCAAACAAAGTACGAGAATTAGGTAGACTCTTGATACCTCTTCAAGACATTTATGGTATTGACAGCATGTTAGAAGCCTTCAAACCTGAAAATTATGATAAAGTAGTGGCGGCAACAAGGATTATATCTGGATATGACGACGTAACACGAACTTTTAAGGCACCATCTTTAGCAATGCATATGAGAACATCCCTGTTAGCGGTGGGTTCAGCTGCCAAATTATTACTGTTGAATTTTACAGGTAAAAAATTAAATTTGAGTATTGAGTTTGTGATAAAAAATCATTCCTTGGCCTAATTTTTGGGACTTTTACTTTTTCAAGTAACTGTGTCAATTTTCTCGATTTTTTGAGTATTGAGTTTGCGGGGAAAATTCATTCCTTGGTCAGTTTTTGGGATTTTGAATTTTTTCAAGTATCGATTTTCTCGATTTTTTGAATATTGAGTTTGTGGAGAAAATTCCAAGTTTTTTGGGATTTTAATTTTTTCAACCAACAATCGATTTCATCAATTTCTGGAATTTTTTAATTTGAATCTTATTCTTCGAACAAGTACTGAATACTATTTGCGACAGCAGAGTAATATACAGAGGGATAAGTGGGAATACTAACTAAGGGATGTTGTAGGGGAGTTTTTGGAGTAGAGAGAGTCTGAGGACAAACCCACTATAATATTTTGAAATTGTTGTATATCGTATAAAAATTGGACTATGACTTCATTCATTAACTCTTTACTATATTCTACACTGTTGTAATTTTAATTTATGTTCTTATAATTCTAGATATACAATCTTTATAACGATTGGAAATTAATACATTCAATTCTTTCCAAAAGACAGAAGAACTATTCACTTTGGTTATTGCCGCGTTTATCGACTATGTTCTCTTTTTGGTAAAAAAAATCTACTGATATGTAATCGATCTAAAACCTCTTGAATAAATTTCACGTCAACTGTGTGTTCCAAGCAGCCACAATTTTTTAGTTCACATCATCTAACAATATATCATTCCAGATTACCTCAGGATGTCTTTCAAACAGCTGAAATCGCTAAACTGTTACTGATGATGGAAAAGGGAGTTGGTGCTGAAAATAAGGGACGGACGGACAGAGGCTCAAAAATAAAGAAAAACAATTGGGCAAGTTGAAAAAACTTTGCAAACAAAGAGGCCATGTAATAAAGCAGTTATCAAAATTGAGTGAAGAAGCTGTTGCCAATAGCTTGGTGAATTTTCCTTCCACAGTTCAAGATTTCATTTTAATGCAGTTGCGTTGTGGAAAACAGACACCACAAGGACGTAGATGGACCTTGAATGAAAAAATTCTGAGCTTAGTGCTTTTCAAGAGTAGTCCCAAGTGCTACAATAGACTCAAACAAATGGTGGCAATGCCTAGTAAACGCACCTTAACAAACCTGTTGAATAAGGTTCCATTAAGGCCAGGCATAAATCCTCAGCTATTCTCCCACATAAACGAGTGTCTGACTGAAGAAAGGGATAAATGCTGTGTTCTACTGTTTGATGAAATGGATATAAAAGAACATTTACAGTATAACCGGCTCGAAGACCGTATTTGTGGTTTTGCAGATGTTGGTGATTGTAAGCAGTGGGCCAATCGTGCACTTGTGTTTATGCTTCAAGGAGTGGCACGTAAATGGAAGCAACCAGTGGCTTATTACTTTACCCACAATGGATGTCCAGGACATATTATGCAGGGCATCATTCAAGAAGTCCTACGTGCTACTCTCGACAGTGGTCTTGATGTTGTTGCTACTATATGTGACATGAGATCTACAAATGTAAGCGCACTGAAGCAAATGGGGGCATCGGTGGACACTCCGTACATATTTTGTGGAAATAGACGTATTTACACAGTATTCGATCCTCCACACCTACTAAAATGTACTGCTTCACTGTTCCGCAAGCACAACATTATTATTCCTGTCCCTATATCTGAAAACAAGGAGACCATGGAGGCTCGCATCTCTGACATCAGAAAAGCCTATGAGATTGATATCAAATCACCACTTGTTTTCCGATCTCTGCATAAGTTGAAGGAGATCCATTTTGCACCTGGCATCAGAGCAGGCATGAAAGTAAACATTGCAGCTCAAGTTATGAGTCGTACAGTTGCTGCATTTTTGTATACGTTGCTCAGTAAAGGTTAGTATTTACTTAATACCTAAATACAAGTACTGGTATTATCATTGATCAGAGAATTAGAGCCCTACAAAAATCATTTATTGAACAGAAACATTAAATCACATATTGTGAGAAAATCATGTTTTACTATATATTATATATAAACAACTTACATATCCATGCACTGTTAATGGTTCATTTCAGGTGATTCAGATCAGCGTGCAATTGCAACTGCCACTTTTGTTCAACAAGTAGATTGCCTGTTTGACAGTTTCAACGGAGATAAACTGTTACCACCAACAGGAAAAGACGTAAAGTGTGCTATCACAGAAGACTCTGCACACCTTGCATACTGGGAGGAGGCTTTCGCACAGGTTCATAAGTGGACATATAAACGTCAGACTAAAGGGGGTTCTATCAAGCAAAACAAGCCACCCTCGCAAATGGGATGGCTTGTGTCAATTAAAGCCTTATCTATTATCTGGGAATACCTGCATTGTCAGAAAGGATTTAAATTTCTGAAACCACGCTTGTTCAACCAAGATGCGTTGGAGAATCTTTTTGGTGCTATTCGAGGTGGTTGTGGACGCAGTGACAATCCCACAGTCGTCCAATTTGCTGCAAGTTAGAAGACTCAAATCCTAAATGGACTGTCCAAGCAAGCACTGAGGGGAACAAATTGTGAAGAAGATTCGTCGCAGCTATTGTCTAATTTAAGGAATTTCCTTTCTATAAGGGATGTTACAGAGACATCCTCAACAGTTTCAGGAAACCCAAACTTGAAGGCAGCAAGCGATGAAGTGGCAGCAAATATCGCAAATGCAGTTTCATTTGGTAACGTAGAAAGTCTGCCAGTGGCATATGTTAGTGGCTTTGTTGCCAAAAAAAGATTTTGGAAATGTTGGATTGTAGATTGTGTCAGAAACAACTCCTCTCAACTCCAGATGCAGTTTTCAATGCATTCATTTCGTATAGGGAATGGTCTGAAGAAAAGGAGAATCTTCAGTATCCCAGTGAAGCATTGGTGATTGCTATTGGTCACAGTATGGTTCTGCTGGAAGAATTTTTGGACGGCTATTATGGCCAACCAAATGCTGAGCAAGCCATTTCTGACTATCTGAGAAGGACGGTATCAATGACTCAGGTGGCATGTGATAACCACCAAGAATTGGTCCAGCAAGCTATTATCAAAGGAATCTGTAGGATAGGTATCTCTTGGTGGTGTAAGCGGCAAAACACCAATCGAAGTACTGTTCGCAAGGATGCAAGGGCTCAAGGACAGAAAGTCAAAAATTTAAACATGAATAAAATGTAACTAATTAATTTTGTAACCAATTAATTTATTATTTAGTTTTTAGTTTTTTACTAATAATATCATGGAAGTACCAAAAATGTTCATAATTTTTTATTTAATGATAATAATCAGCTTTTGTTATTTTTTAAATTGTTACAATTACAATTCCATTGTTATTGTGTTATCTACAATAAATGAATAAATGCATATTTTATTATCAGTATATGGATTTAAAATTCGCTTTATGATATGAATAATGTACAGCAATTGTATTCGAAGTTGAAGGGGTCATAGCAAACGACACACTTGTATTGTACTATAAGGTTTTTATTTTATTTCCATTTTTTTGTTATATCAACAAATTGATGAGTATGAAATAAAAACATTTGTGTGCCAAAATATGTTCATTTGTTGTGACATACCAATTTCGAATACAATTTGAGAATTTAATTATTAACTCAAAATAGAGGTAATTCAAATTTCCCGCCCAATTCAAGTTGCGCTGTTGCGCCCTCTAGCCTTCGATTCTGGTCAAAGTGGGGGTCAAAATAATTGTACGCGCTTGTGTGTCTCCCCTTCCTTGTCTCTGGCTTGTCCTCGAAACAAATTTACATCTAATTTTATTTTGAATTCTTTAGTTGTCAAGGAAAATGTATAGGAGACGTTATTTTGGATTTTTGAATGTTAACAATGTCATCATGGCATCCGACTTCAAGATCCCTAACATACCACTTTTCAATTGGACCATAATCATAAGCCTCGTCTGCCATCTTGATATTATGAATTTTGACTCAAAGATCATAATCTGCTACCCCGAAACTCCCCTCATAGCAATTATTCAATAAGGTCTGACCATAATCACATAACTGGTCCGCCATCTTGATGCTGCCATATTAAATTTATGAAATCCAATAAACATATTCATAATCAAATATTCTAAATGAACAATTTTTTCAGCCTCCCTCCCAAAACGAAAGTCCTAGTAGCGCAATTGGGAGAAATAAAACATATACACATGAAGGGCGTGCAAGGCTGCAAAAAATGCAAAATCATTGCACACGTTTCATAACAGAAGTTTTCCGTCTAGCCCACATCACCCCGTACATCAGAGATCTACAACTCTTGAAACTCGATGAAACGCTCTTCGTCCACTTTGCCTGCTTCCTCAACAAGATCTTAGCTACTGAAGTACCTAGATACCTAGCATCAAAGATAATTCGTGGAGAGGAAACCCACAACAGATCGCTGAGGAACATACATCTTAGATTCACTATTCCTATCCATCGTTCTTCTCTTTTTGGAGGATCATTCTCCTACTTGGTGGCTTATTTGCTCAATAACTTGCCCGCAGAATTCCTGAATTTATCTGCTTTCACTTTGAAGAAGAATCTCAAACAGGCTATCTTGAATGGGCAGCTAAATATTGATTTTAGTAAATTTTAATTCTGTAAGTTTTGTCTGCATAATATGTTCTTACTTGTTCATTGGGCTCAGTTTGTATCATTTCAAATGCTTTTAGTCCATTTGTGTGTAATTGTCAATTTTATGTATATTATGACACAATAAATGCTTTATTATTATTATTATATGTACAGGGTCTCCCAGAATAAACTCCGATAGTAGAATCCTCAGTACATTTTAAGGCTAAAAGCTCCCATAATCATATATCCTAAGAGTAATATCAACCGAGTTACAGGGTGTCGAAAGTGACAAAAAAAAGTATGTTTTCCCGAATAACTCCACAACGGCTCAACTTTTCTGAATGACATGGTTTGTCACTTGAAAGCATTTAGTTTCAAATTTCAATGCAATTCGTGTGTTTGTAACTCTGAACAGGGGCGTACGGCAAGTGGGTACCCCTATACGCCCCTCCCCAACTTTCACACCACTGGATTAATATCGATTTAGTCTTCTTTTTCTTGAATCTCAATACTCAAATACAAAAAAGGAATGAGTTTCGTTATCAAAAATATCAATCGTTTTCGAGATATTTGAAGTTAAATAAGTGTTTGCGTATGTTATATTAGTTGCTATGTAAGTTATTCTATATCGGGAAATTTTTGTAAACAAAATCCTTCAGAAATGCCAACAATTTTCTAAATACTTAAAGTCATTCTCATTGCAAGGTACGAAATCTGTTGGTTATAATGTTATAAATAGTTACCTACACATTCCTTTCAAAAATCAGGAGATTTTGATACGCACGCACTTATTCAACTTTAAATATCTTGAAAAGCGTTGATATTTGTGAAACAAAACTCATCTCTTTTTTGTAACGGAAATATTGGGGATTAAGAAAAAGAAGACGAAATCCAGTTCTACGAACTAAAATTGCTTTTCTTGATCACTAAAATAATACCTATATCTAAAACTTTAGAAAATTTGACGACCTTCAGAATTGCATGTATCGAGAGTCATGTCCTTTTCAGCATTCTCGTTCGACAACGTTTAATAACATATTTCACCATTCAGCAAAAGCACGCTTGCGGAACAAATTATAATGAACACAAAATATTAGGATGTAATGTTAACATATATGTCTTGAGGAATGCAAGGTAACACGAGATCCACAATAACGCCAAATTTACCGGATCTCAGGTTTACCATAAAATACATCTTGAGGAATGCAAGGTAACACGAGATCCACAATAACGCCAAATTTACCGGATCTCAGGTTTACCATAAAATACATATTGATACCGGTGTATGTTACTGCCACACCCTCTGTAGGCAACATCGAGGAACTTCTGAAGTATAAAATTGAATAAAATGGGTCCAATGTGAGATCCTGACGAAAATTCAATCATGCCTTTCCCCACCCTTCCTACACCTGATGAACTCTATATACACAGGGATACACGACGAGATCCGAAATCGGATCTCGCCTTGATAAATGGATCTCTACTTGTATGTTTTATATCTTAGAAGGATCTCGATTTGTTCGGAAATATATATAATATATATATATATATATATATATATATATATATATATATATATATATATATATATATATATATACATACAGAAGGCGAAGGGTAGTCTTGACTGACTAGTTGAATGTATATATTACGGAAAAAATTTTGATTCCAAGTATGTAATTTTATGTTCTATTGAAAAAAGATCCCTGAGTAAGAGGTGTTCAACAGGTCTCCAAGTTCACAACAGAGGGATGGGAATTCTGTATGTACTCGTCGGGTCATCCGTGTAGATACTGCCAAGGGTGAAACGATTGATAAAAATTTCTATCGAAAAAAGATCCCTGAGTAAGAGGTGTTCCACAGGTCTTCAAGTTCACAACAAAAGGGTGGGAATTCTGTACTTGTCAAGTCATTCCTGTAGATACTGCCAATTATTCGAAAGTTTTTGTTTCAGATAGTACATCTGCATGGTCAAGCGTGATGTCACATTAGTCGACTCGGTGACAAGGAAGTGTGGCGGATGAGCGGAATAAGCGTGCTAAAGCCGTAGAAATCAAATTGTGTTGTTTATTGCATTGTGTGATTTAAAATCTTCATGAATTTGAAAAAGTCAAGAATTTTTCTTAACTGTATCAGTCAATAGTTTGAATTCTTTTCCAAGTAACTTAAAACACGAAAGTTGTGGCAGCGCGCTATGCGCAGGACTGACTTTGTATCCGCCGAGAGAACATATTTTCGTTGCGAAGATCATTTTATCTAAGTATGAATGATAGCTATCAACAAAAAAAAATAGTTTACTCCAAGCACTACTATTTCAGGTTTAAGGAAAACATAGGTAGGTATATTAAAGCTATGAATGTGGGAAAATTATATCGAAACCAGTCATGATTCCGCATACATTCGAATGTAAGATCGATGAAAAACATATTTTGTTAAAAATACTTGTAAAGAAGATATCACTGACTTCAAGTCAATTACCGAATCAGCCCTACTAAAGCTGTCTTCTAATGAACACATGATGGTCTTAAGCTTTCAAATCACAAAAAAATAAAATACGAAGGAACGTAACACATGGTGTTTTTCAAACCAGCAAATTACGATTGCAGCGATTGATAATTTCCAACTACAGGCCCGGTTGGCACCGCTCGAAAATCTTCGCCTGGTGTGACGTCACGATACTTCGCGGGCGATGTCACATCTTTAAATAGACTACCTAAGTGTGACGTCAAGAGTGGGTGGAGCTTAGCGAACTTTTCCAAACAATTCAAAAATGCATTGAAGTTGTCCATAAGAGCTTCTTTCAACGAATGTTTAACAATTGTGGGGCACAAATAAGCCTTTTCAGTTATAATTTCACTTTTGCAGAAGCATTTTCTACCTACTTATATCAGACAGCGACCCGTAAGTAATTATTTCTCAGTTATATTAGCTTCTGAAGTATTTGTTAGGTTATGTATTGAATGTTTCTATCAATATTATGTTTTCATTTTACGTTTCAGATTGGTTTCAGAATTCATAAAAGAGATCTTCAAGTAATTCGTGTCGAAACAGAATTTTAAATGTTATATTTTCCTTTTGTTTAAGATTTCTGAACTGCAGTAAACATGGTTATGTGTTTCGTTCCTGGTTGTAAACACTACAGAGGATTTGTAAATTTTTTGTATTTCCCGCAGACCCAGCTGAGAGAAAAAAGTGGATTAATCTCATAAGGTACCTGATCACCATACTTAATACATAGATGAAGCATTTTATCGTTAAATTAATTTGCAGGAGACAAGATCGAGAACCATCAAAGCATTCATTAGTTTGCAGTTGTCACTTCGTTAACATGGATAGAAAAAATAGACCAACTTCATTTGAATTCAATGTGAAGAGAAAGTTCTACTTTGAATCTCCAGAAAAACGGTATGTTCACATGAATAAGAAAATATATTACTATTCTTGGATTCTAAAAAAAAGTTGTTCGTTCCGTTAACCAGCTGACGAACGTCAACCCTCAGAAGTCAAAACTAGTAAGAGCAATGGATTAACGAGGCCTCACCCTTTAACGTGTGATTACCCAGAAATGACTTTGTTTTCAGTAAACGAACCGTCAAGGCAAGAGAGGTCAAAGCTAATCTTCTTTCTGCTCTGGAAGCAACCAGTATAAGTTCAAAAGCAGCAGGGCCATCAACAATATCTGAAACGGAGCCTCCGAGCACATCCAGAAGTGAAGTTACACTTTCTAGCGTAGAAGGTTTACCTTCTCTTTCTAGAAGTTTAAACAGAGCGTCAAGTGCATCTGTGGAGGCAGAAAATTACTTTCTAAAACAAGAGATTCTTCAACTAACTGAAAAACTCAAGAATTCCACAACACGTTTCAGCTATGAACACATCAGAAACAATGATGCACATGTACTTATGTATACAGGCATACCTTCAAATGCTTTATTTTTGATAGTCTTTGAAACAATGGACAGTTTTGAATTGAATTATTATGCCAGGTGGCAGGTTTAGTTATTGCCAAAGATAGATCAAATGCTTCTGACTCTGATGAAATTACGATTGAATCTACCTCATGAAGATTCAGCTATTCGATTCAACTGCAGCTCTGCTACAGTCACTAACATTGTCATGACATGGATCTATGCCTTACATGAAGTCTTTTTCAATCAACTGATGAGAACAATACCATCCAGAAAAAAAATCAAGCCTGTCTTCCTGCAGCATTTTTAAACTTCAAAAACTGTAGAATCATTCTGGATTGTACGGAAATATATTCCGCTATTACTTCAAGTATGGAAAGTCAAAGACTAACATACAGTACATACAAGCATAGAAATACGTGGAAAGTGTTAGTGGGTATTGCACCAAATGGTGTGATTACTTTTGTTAGTAAGCATATCCAGGATCAATATCCGATAAAAAAATTGTAGAGTACTGTGAAATTTTGAAGCAAATGCACTATGGTGACCTCATATTAGCTGATTAGGTGTTTTTGATTCAAGATTTACTTCCAGATGGTGTTCCTCTGAACATTCCCCCATTCTTAAGTACACCGCAGTTTACAGAGGCACAAGTATGCGAGACACAAAGAATAGCGAAAGCAAAAATCCATGTAGAAAGAGCTATTCGAAGGATAAAATGTATTAGTATTTTGGAAAAAGTTCCCCAATATTACATATCTCAGATATCAATAATTTTTCAGTTATGTGCAGCTCTTACAAATTTGCAATATCCACTCATAAAAGAAGTCGAAGAGTATTATTGTTAACAAATTTTTATAAAACTAGCTGGTACCCGCGACTTTACACCCCTTTATGGGTTTAATTTCCAAAAACACTGAAACATGTACCAACTTATTGCAAACATAGACCTCAAATACCAATTTTCATGTCTCTTACTTCAAAATTAACTCTGTAAATGATATCAATTCAATGTCTACATGGTTTGATCAAAATAAAATGACTCTCAACATTGATAAATGCGAAGTCATAACTTTTACTCGTAAGCATGCATTTATTAAAAATACCTATATTATAAAAGTCGCTGAACTTCGTAGGAAGAATGAGTGTGAGGATCTGGGAGTATATCTGAAGTATAACCTAAAATTCAACAGCCACTTGAGATTCGTAGTAAACAAGGATTATAAAATTTTTGGTTGCATTAGAAATACAAAATTCTTTAAAAATTTGAACTCTATCATTAAACTTTATCATGCATTAGTGAGACCACATCTTGAATATGCTTCAATAATATATTCCCCTAAAGCTGAAATGAATATAAACCTTGTTGGAAAACTCCAAAAAAGGTTCCTACGATATGTACAACATAAAACATATCCCTATATGATCTCATATAGGAGTATGCTAGACCGTTTCCATATGGTAACCTTAGAACAGAGACGTTCATTTCCTGCTGTGGTATTCATTTATTATTTAATCAACAGTATAAAATACAGAACTTCATTCCTAGTCAACTTTATAAAAATATCAGTACCTAAAGTTGAAAATAAATAACAAACATTTTTTTTATACAAATCATTTAGATTGTTCTCCTATGAACGAAATGTTACGACAATGTTATATACCTACTTGAAAAAGTGCAATATTGACTTTCTCAACTGCAATGCAAACGAAATTAAATCAGCAGTATCTAATATTGACTGTATTTTATAGTATATCTGCCTAGTTTTTAAGTTTAGCTCTAAGTCTATTATTTTGAAGCACCATCTCTTATATGTAAGAGAAAAAATCTGAAATGAATCATTTCCACATAGATACTTTTGATTCATTTGATCAATAAATATATGATTTTCACTGATTGAATTCTTTGGATTTATTCACTATTTACAGTAGTGACTGTAAAAAAAAAATAATATCTATTACAACTGATCGATATGGTTTCCATTATTTTAAGCTTGACCCCAACAGTTACTATATTCAATACTCTTACAGAAATATTGTTAAAGGTATATTCTGAATATTTATTACAAATATTGCTCTTGTTCTAAAATTGTTCGTTCCATCAACCAGCTGACGAACAACCCTCAGAAGTCAAAACTTGTGCAAGCAATGGATTAATGAGCCATTACTTTTTGACGCGCGAGTACCCAGCACGGTGATCTGGCGGGGATTCGAACCCCGGTCTTCCGCTTGAAAGGCGGATATAAAGGAAAGCAAAAAAAGCAAAAATACTTTTATTATCCCCTTTTCTGTTCATAATTCTACCTTAACCTAACACACAGTTGTATATCAGAACATCACATAAATAAATAACACATAACGTATACCAGTATAAATAAAATACAGGACACATACAATGCTAAAAATCTATGGACACACTTCATACAAGGACGGGACAACATATTAAAATGGAGTCCTGGAGCGGGAAGCGTATCTACAGGCCGTCCACCCCCCTTTCGGTGGGTGTCCGGTCCGCTTTTACCCTCTTACAGCAGCACAGAACCGAAAGAAGTCGGTCAGGCAGCTGTACGCGCTGATGTCATGCGCTGCTCTAGCTGTGCTCGGCCAAGTTTTACTCATTCAGGGCTGTAACCGCACCTCCTGCCCAAGGGCTTATGTGCAGGTTGCGTTGTCAAAGCGTAAGAAAATTCTAATGTGGCATAGATATGATGGTCACGCGTCAGATTTGGCGAAGGCGACGGGTCGGAAAAACAGTTAAAAAACCGACTTAAGAGAATTCTCACCCTAATTAAAGGGTGTCAAGCTGCTTGGATACTTCAATCCGCTTCGTGGAAAATATCCAAAGCTTCATAGATCAGCCCGTGTTTCAGGTGCTGACCATGATGCGCTCTAACACCGGTGATTCCACGTGTTAGAGGGCTTTTCGGGAGGAAAAACTTAAAGAATTTATAGGCCAGTTTCCTTATATGGTCTGTGACCGTTTCAATTCCTGTCATATCTCGCAACTCGTCCAATCGAATGTATCTATCACTGTTCGTGATGATACGAAGTACCTTGTTCTGCATCCTCTCGAGCCTCAACACTGGGCAGGCGTACAACATAGCTGGTCTGATCACTTGTTTGTAGATCAGCAGCTTGTTGTCCACACTGAGTTTGGCATTTCGTGCAATGAGGGGGTAGTTGCGTTTTATTGCAGCCCCAGCCCTCTGAATTGCCAAATTAATGTGCCTGTGGAAATTCAGGCGCCCGTCCAAAGTAACTCCCAGGTATTTGACGCTTTTTTGTTCATCCACTCGTCTGTCTCTGACTCTCAACTTTTCGAAGATTTTCACATTCGTGAACTTCCTCGAAAAGTTGATTGCCTCCGTCTTTTGCGGATTCAGACGGATCTTGTTTTTCTCAAGATACGGAACGATTAACCGATCCAAGTGGGTCTGAACTTGTTTGTTCGCGACCTCACTAGAAAAGGAATGTGCATATATTGCAGTATCGTCTGCATATATGGCAACATTCGTTTTCTGGAACATTGGAAAATCGTGCGTATATAGAGAATACAAGTGCGGGGATAAACAAGATCCCTGCGGAACACCTGCTTCGATTGGACGAGCTGGCGAGATACTTTCGTTAACTCGCACCCGAATAGTCCTATTAACCAGGTAGCTATCTATCAACTTCACCATGTGTAATGGCATGTTTGCCCTCCACAATTTGGCTACCAATCCTTCCGTCCAGACCTTATCAAAGGCCTTCTCCATGTCAAGCAGAACCATTACTGTGTTTATATCTTGGTTGAATGCTTGCTTCACCCCATGAACAACTCGGACCACCTGTGATGCCGTATTACGGCCTCGGCGAAATCCGAATTGCTCCTCGGGGATCAGCTTCATCCTTCCCTCGACTCGAACCAGCCTGCTCAGTATTACTTTATCCACCACCTTGGCGACAGCACTCAGCAGCGAGATGGGTCTGTAGCTAGTAATAGAAGCCTTATCCTTCCCTGCTTTTGAAATAGGCACCACCTCGGCATGTTTCAGACAATCCGGGTAATGCTGCCATTTTAGCACTGCATTCACTATATGCACTGACTGGACGGTGCATTTCTTAGGCAGGTTGCGCAGTAGAATCGCAGCCACCCTATCGCATCCTGGCGCTTTGTTTTTTGGCATTCTTCTGATAGTCTCAGTAATCTCCTCATGGTCCGTCATCAATCTCTCATAAACAGGTAGAGAGATCGACGCCGGCGCCATGTTCCTGATTTCACTAGCCTGGCGGCTAGCTTCCCTGTGACTATCAGAAGAATCGGGACTCGCTCTATGAACGCTCTGAAAATAATCGACGAACATCCTGGCTTTCTGGGGGTCCGTAACCGCACGCTCATTGCCACTCTCTATGGTGGATTTGGGTTCGAACCTCTTATCGAGCCGATGCGCCATCCTCCACAGAGAGTTGTCTTGAGCGTTCAAGTTGGCAAGTTTATCCTGCCACCTTCTATTGCTGAACTCCCTAATTTCGGCATTCACAAGATTCGCTAACTGAAGTAACGAATCTTTGTGAGCCGTATTTCTTGAGCGTTGCCACTCTTTCCGAGCTCTGTTTTCCCTTTTAATTAGTTCAACAATATCAGGCGGCAGCAACAATATCTTTGCCATCCTTAACCACGACCGATTTGATCGGGAATACCCTTTTCAGCGTATTGGATTTGGCAAGTGGGTACCACCAAATGGAGTTGGATGAAAGAGACCGAGAAAAAAGTGCTTTGTCTACTCCTGATGGGCACTACGAGTTCAAGAGATTACCGTTTGGGTTGTGCAATGCTCCTAGCTCTTGGATGAGATTTATTTACGCCGTTCTGTCAAAATTGACAGGTACAGAGTGCCTAGTTTACCTGGACGATATCATAGTTTTCAGCGGAGACAATCTTGAGGAGCATCTCAACCGATTACGAAACGTATTCGAAAGATTACGAACCGCCAACCTCAAATTGAAACCCACGAAGTGTCATTTCTTGCAAAAAGAAACCAAATATTTAGGGCACATCATATCTGGAGAAGGCTGTCGCACCGACCCAGAGAAAACTGAAACAATAAAAAACTATCCAGTACCAACGACGGTAAAAAAAATACGTGCATTCTTGGGCCTTTGTGGATTTTACAGAAAATTTGTACCCAAGTTTTCCGAAATTGCCCAACCATTGACACATTTGACAAAGAAAGAAGTAAAGTTCTATTGGGGAGAGTCACAGGAACAAGCTTTTCAACAACTGAAAAACGCACTCATAACTCCGCCGATCCTGAAGTACCCTAACTTTCAAAAACCGTTTATTGTCACCACGGACGCTAGTGGAACGGCTATCTCTGGTATTCTAAGTCAAGAATATGACGGACACGAACTACCAATCTGTTACAGCAGTAGGACCTTAAATCAAGCAGAACGAAGATATTCAACCATCGAACGAGAGTGTCTTGCTGTGGTTTATGCAATTAAAAAATACCGCTGTTATCTAGTAGCAAACCATTTTATAGTTTACACAGATCATAGGCCTCTGGTCTACTTACTAACCATAAGAGATCCAAGTTCAAGGTTAGCTAAATGGGCAATGTCACTCATGGAGTACAGTTTCAGTATCAAATATAGGCCAGGAAAAAGCAATACTAATGCCGACGCTTTAACAAGACTGAGAACTTCCGATCAACCACAACAATCTCAAGAAAGTACAGTAGCTTACGTAGAAACTCGAAAAGAGGAACTAGAAAGCCAGCCCATGACAACTGTGATTTGGACAGCCGAAGAACTCAAAATAATGCAAGAAAACGATCCCGTTTTAGGTCAGATTATCGCACAACTTGCAACGAACGACGAACGCTATCATCTCAGTAAAGAGGGTGTTCTTTATTCAAAAAGAAAAGACAATGAAAGGCATGACAAAGTATGTGCGCCCAAGGTAATAATAAAAGATATCTTGAGAATATATCACGACGCTCCTACTTCTTCGCATATCGGACAAAGAAAATTAATGGATTCAGTCGCAAGAGATTTTTATTGGAGAGGCATGAAACAAGACATGATAAATTACTGTAATGCCTGTCATTCGTGTAATTTAAGAAAAACTCATTATCAACCACCAGCCGAGTTACAAAAATTGCCAGTACCATACTCAGTTTTTGGACGTATTTCAATGGATATAGTTGGTCCACTTAATCGCACCCGAAATGGTAACAAATATATATTGACAGTGATGGATTATCTCACGCGATATCCTGAATGCATTGCCATACCTGATATTACTGCAACTACTGTCGCTAAAGCCTTTGTCACACAAATAATAACGAGACATGGCGCACCAAAGCAGTTACTTACTGATATGGGAAGCCAATTCACTTCCAAACTATTTAAGGAAATTTGCAAAATACTTCATGTTCAAAAACAGCAGACAACACCTTATCATCCGGCTTGCAATGGGATGATTGAAAGGATGCACAAAGACATGAAAACCATGCTGTCTCACTACGTAAATGAAGATAACGACTCATGGGACGAATGGTTATGTTTTGTCATGATGGCTTACCGAAATTCAATTCACGGATCAACAAAAGAAACGCCATTTTACCTTCTGTTTGCAAGAGATATGAACCTACCTCACCATCTAACTATACGAGAAAATCAAGTAAAATACGATTTAGACGAAAATTACGCCACCGAAATGACTCAGCGAATACAAATAGCTCATGAAAATGCTCGTAACATGCTAGAAAAAACCGCGGAAAAACGGAGGCTGAAATTCAATATGAAAGCTAAAACTAAAGAGTTTAAAATTGGAGACAGAGTGTACCTGAACGACCCAGCAAAGAAAGGTAACAAAATAGCTAGCAAATTTTATCCTAAATGGACCGGACCATATCGAATCATAAAACAAATAAGCCCGGTAAACTATATTATAAAAATCATTGGAGGAACACAAGAACAGACAGTTCATTCTAATCGACTTAAACTTCATAAGGGCGCCTACGAAGACGAGTTAAGTAGCGCCTCTGAAAACACCGACAGCGAAGAAGAAATTCAGGATGACCCAGTAGTATATGCGAATGACGAATATCAAATTTCGCCCGAACCTGCAGATATCGAAGAAAACCAACATGCTTGTAGCGAGCGCTCGGAGAACGACTCCAACAGCGATGCCAATACTAATATTTCCGAGGGAAATAGCGAACAAATTAACGACGCCGACCCTGAAAATGAAAATTCTGATTCAGAATCTATTATTGAAACTGAACCAACGCCGTTCATTAGCCATTCTCATCATACAAGATCGAAAGGGCCAGTACCAGAACATGACTGGGTCCTGAAAAAACGTTTCTAATAAAAGCATAAAGTAATGAGGAAGAAATGATTCCACAAGCCGACAACACCGTTTTACCGAGATGCGACTTACGAGTTACAGCGCCGCTAGCATTGAGATAAGACACCGAGTATTGATTTTTAGACAAGGATTCCCGACCATCTCTATCTTAGACTAGAGAGTGGCGCGCGCGCCGATATGATTTAAAAATGAAACCAAGAAACGATGGGACAAATAAACAAATTCAACCGACAACGGTAACGGATAATAAAGTATATCATTCTCCTGAAAAGCCGCTAGCAGAGCTTGAAAATGCATCAATAGTACCCAAAGATGAATCTGTAATTGCATTTTCGGAATTGCATGAAGAATTACATAACATAGGAAATCCATTTAGAAGTACAGGGCAGTTCGAAAAGTAATGTTTATACTACGAAGAACGCTAGATTGATAGTTGTTTATTTGAGATACATAAGGCCTCAAATACTTTTACTCCAGCACATCGTTGTCGTAAATATTAAAAATGCTAAATCGGCAGAATGGACATCAGAGACAACGTGCGGTCGAAATGAGGATAACAAAATAATATTTATAAAAAAAAAATCACGCTTAACAAACACAGTTCTAGACGCGTTCCATCAGAAAGATAAACAATCTCAAGTGAAGTGTCAGACTCAGCTAAAATCATTTTTGCCTGGAAGGAAAATCCATATATAGAACTTCGATACGTACGGGGACAGTAGTAGTTCACGACGTGAGTGGTATATACGCAAATTCTAGTATGGATCAATTGATTGACTTAGTGAGATCCATGCCAAACACCGAGGAAAAATGGGCATTGCTCATAGTGATAGTGACCCAACTAGTGCGGGAGAGACCCTATTTAAGAGAACCAGGAGTGTATTCAGCTTACCAGTTGGGATATAACTTGATATATAGCATGATTTTTCATGCCGAATTATTTCGCGTGTCCGTATACCTGGGGAAGCACAGTTGTACCTGTTTATGGTGCGAATTAGCCGGTAGACCACCATGCCCGTGCGAGAGGTGTACGCAGATTCCAGAAACCCCTGGCCCAGAAGCAACAGAAGAAGGAAGTATCAACCCACAAGACCTTTCCCCAACTTCACTTCTAGACGAAGGATGCCGTTGCGTACTATGCAACCCACCGCCTCCACCTCGAGTTTTTGAGGGGTGATTCCAAGACGGTGTTACATTGCTATTATAGGAAGAGAGCCTTAAGAAATATCGATACCGCTTGTTAAATACATACTTGTCATATGGGTTATCTACTCTAAGGGACTATTCATGAATAAATAAAGTAAACTGAAGTCGAATTTTATTCATGACCGTGCGCTGAGGTTTTTGCGATGTGAACATATTTTTCACGGTTTTTTGTAACTGTCGAGCATTATTTACTGCCAGAAATATTTTTGTTGCGTAAGTTCTTGCCATTACGGGTTTTCTGAGTCGATATCAATCCTTATATTGATGAATTCAGCCATTATTTCGAGGTCTTATTTACCTTTGTTGAACTACGCCTTTGGAACTTCCATTTCAAAAAAAAACATCCTTCTCGATTCATGTGGAAATATCAGTTCTGCCGATGTCGTCTCGAGTTTAACTTTGTGTTGTTGAAAATTTCTCCAAGTTGAGGATTAAATCTCAAGACCTGAATTCAGTGCTGAGGAAGTTCTTTGTGGTTGATTTACATTTCTTGTTGAAATCATCCTGTTTAGTTCGGTATTACTCCTCTAGCTATCGACTTAGTCGGATATTGTTTTTTGTGTTTACCGGCATTTTGCTCCCCTGTCCTTGCAATAGGACAGCTACGTTTCAAGCCACCCTCCATCCACGTAAGTTGAATATTCTTATATTTCTACCTCTTGTTTTTCGAAAATCTATGGGTTGATTTTTTCAAATGGTTGTTTTCCTCTAGGGCTTGTTCTTCCACCCCTAGATCGTTTGGGGCTTTCTACACTTTAGTCCAGTCCCCTTTGACACCGGGATTGAGGCTCGATAGGCTGGTGTTATCCTGCGCTCTCGTCGATCATCCCTGAATAGATCGTTCCAGTCCAGGGAAACTGAATATTGGTCCCGACTTACCACCTTGTTGCTGAAAGGAAAATCAGATCCATCCCTCTTCGCGACGGACAGAGCCAGATAAGTTTAGCCAATAAGGAAGTTTATTGAATATCCTTTTATTTTATAAACCCATAAAAATATATGTATGCGGTCGCATTACGAAAGAGTTGAAGTATTTATATGCTTATGTCATTGATTATTTTATTGTGAGGCGCAAGTGAGATCTCCCTTGAGTACTAACACGAATTTTCATGTATATAAATAATTATTTCTACTTTGTACATCACGGTTTATAAGCTACCCTTCATTGTTTTGCGATATTTTGATGATCCAGAGGCTATAATAAATAAGGCGAATTCATATTCTGGTTTCGTTTATTTTACTGAAACTTTTTCAAAATTTCAGAACCTGCTATACAGAGAACCTACTCCCAAGCTAGGCAAAAACTCGTGTTTTAGTTTTTCAGGAATAAAGTTGATAAGGGGAGTCACTAGAGCACGTAAAATATTTTTCTTATTATTCGTTTCAGGTAAGAACGAACCCCTGATAATAAGAACGTTCCGATAACTCTAAATGTGTTAGTTATCGTTATTAGATATTCTCCCCGGAAGGTAATAACGGGCCCAATCAAGCATTTTATGCAGTATGGAACATCCCCGCTTCAATCTCCAAGGGCTGACGCAGGGATAATAGCAGCCAACCCCTCTCCTGACCCGTCCAATGGACAGTTGGCCAACGACAGGGTTCTCCTCCAGCGGGAACCCCGGAGTCCGACGCCTCCGGAGCGGAACGCAGTGTGGGCGGTAGCCCACGACATGCCACCTACTCCTAGCTCTGGTTTCGGTGAAGAAGACGCGATGCCATTCGACGAAGTCGAATAAACTTAGCGAAAGAGTGAGTAAGAATTTGAGAAACAATGATAGGACATTCTTAATATTTCTTTTGTATATTACCTACTTTAAGATTGTTGCATATAGCCATTTTTATGTTTTCTATATAACCATTTTTATTACTTTGAGTTTTTTGCATATAGTCATTTTCAATATTTTTTCTATATATTACTTTAAGGGTTTTGGCATATAGCCATTTTTACTATTTCTTCTGTACAACCATTTTACTACCTTAAGATTTTTGGATGTATTCATTAGTGATAAGCATTTTTCGGACTATGAAATGGATCAAATAACAATTTTCTGAACTGACTCGGCTGTTCTATGGATGAAGGCCAGTAGAATATTTTTATTTGCTTATTATCTTTCTTATATATGTATAGATATAATATGTGTATATATTCCTGGGACATTGGAATCCAAGGATAGGTTACTTTTGAGTTCTTTTGAAACGAGGAGTCTCTGGGAGCATTTCTATTTAACAATTAAACGATAAAAATTCTGTTTACTGTTTGACAAGTCATGAGAGTTGAAAATAATATCTTTGGAATCAAAAATGGTTTTCAAGATTAGGCAAACCATTTTTTTGTGTATTGGAGGTAATGTGGTGCCACCGTCAACAAAGGAAATAAATTCGAAAAGAAATACTCGATTCCATGAAGTCTTCATTCAAGGAAAAGCTTTCTAATTAAGTTTCGTTTCAAAATCCGTTCATGTTGAAACTTTTAAATGTATTCACTCGAGTGAAACAAAAAGGAAAATTCTGTCTTCTATATCTTCAAAATCATAAGTATTATTGAATAGAAATTCAGGAACAATTGTAATCAAGTAATTCTTAACCATATTTCAACGATTGCTCAAAAATATTCAAGGAAAGTTATAGCATAGAATTATACACAACATTAAATTTTTCAAACCTTACCTTCTCATCACCAAACAAGAAAGAGAACAGAAGTAAGCCCGCAACTTTGGAGGATATGGTGGGGAATTCCTACTCTTGAAAATTTACACGTGTTGACCTCGATTGGCAAACTCTTGGCAAATGATGTCGCAATTTCTACGACTTATTTATGCGATGTTTTGAAACCCATAAAATTCAATGGGGACATATGTTCAAAGCACTTGCTGAAGCTTGCGTAATTCGCAACTCACAAAGAATGTTCTTTGTTCGAGGTGGGTATGAAAGCTTTCGCACTTGCGAATTCAAGATAGTATTCCAGTATCATAGTATTGAAATAGAGTGTTATGGAAAGAGTAATACAGTAACAGTAATTTAATATAGTAACAAAGTGAACGATCAAGTATTATGTACAAAACAGTAGACAGTGTTTTAAACAAAAACGCGGTGCAGTAATAAATCAGTCGCTAGAAGTGCTAAACGTTAATCTGAACTGGACCCAGAATCGCTCCTCAAAATGTGTCAGTCTAGCCGTTAAAGCCAAAGCGATGATCTGATTATTTATGTACCATGTCTGTACGAGATTGAAATGAACGAAATTATGTGAGTTAGATTGATTTGTCGACGTGTTTTGTATTATGGAATCATCGATTTCGTCCTTATGTATTTCCTGCTTCATTTGTTGTATAACTGAATGTTCGAGATGCCGCTTATCATAAACAAATTAAAAACTGTTGAAAATTCCGCCAAATGTTATTATTTCCACCAAGAATTCACGAACTAAAAATAATCATGTGCGACTGGGTATTTAACATCTCAAGGACCGCTCGCCTTTTTGCCAACCAACGATACCCGGTCGTCACACAGTGTGTTAAGTGAGTGCGTTCAACAATATGTGAAAATGTCTTTCATTCCATTCACATCTACTCTCTAATATATGAATACTACAAAATTAACCTACAATAAATAACTATCATTTCTATTCGATTGAATCGAATTTGACCAGAGAACGAGTTTTCATGCCAGCAAAGCTTTGTGGACTCTGACTCAAATATTCTAGTGTATATTTACCCCTTGAAGAATTCATATCATCATCAGTGAACTGTGTTGAAATACGTTTGGGTAGTCATGTTTTGAATAATTTATCATTGCTCACGTCTTGTAACGTTAGTAAGATTGATTTACCAAACCGAGTGGAATGAAGTGACATATTCTTCATTACATACACCACATTTATAGGTGAGGATGATGAGTGCCTTTGCTCTAATACTTCAACTTCTTTTGTAATCAAATCATTGATTTTCTGTAAGTCCACTTCAGAATCAGACATGATGAAAATATATATGGAAAAATATAAACAATTTTCAACAGAAAAACACACCCACCGTTCCTTCTATCAGGCACCGAACAACTATCCACCAATTGCTAACTGCTGCAGATTCAAAGTTGGAATGATTCTGCGTCATACTCATCGTTTCTTTTATAATAAAAAAGTAGCTACCGTCCACTATCAATCTATGCACACAATTCGTTAGTTGATCAATTATTCCCCTGAGAGACGATTTGTAGGGATCTCCCAATCCAAGCTGCATGTGTTGACATAGTGTTGCTATGAACATTCAGTGACTGTTGGTACTTTCTACAGAAATACTCTATTCCGCGAGAGAGTATCGGTTAGAGTTGGAAGTGGTTCATGGGGGCGTGTCATAACCACCATCAACACATTACTGTATGCTGCAATGATCATTCAGTATTCGGAGCTTTGTGCAGATGTGCACCCTCTCCACCATGAGAGGTATTGTGTGTGTGTGACATCCCACTACCATATCATTGGAGTGGGTGGATTTCAGAACATGTCCCTCTCCCATTCACTGTGTTGGTGGCATTGTTGGATTCTCCCCTCTTCCTTCCCTCCACACTACCGTGTATGCAATCTCCCCTTATCGAATCATTTCAATTCCCACTATGCCTACAAAGTCCTTAGACACGCCCCAAAGTGGTGGGGGAAATTTTAAATTCATCAACCACAACCCGAAGTGGAGGGGAAAATTTCACAGAAACTAACCACACCCCGAAGTGGTAGTGGAACATAGAAGAAGCTATTAATCACGCCCTACAGTGGGGGGGGGGGCAAATCGGCTGTATATCCCTACTATACTCAACTGGGTACCAGATATTTCCCTGTATATCAATCTGCCGCGCTTTGGTAAATCCCGAAATCCCCGCTTGGGCTTCTCTATTGTAGGAGAAAGATCATGCTATGAAACTGCATTTCCATAGTATGTGTGATAGCGTAGTTGATCGAAACTTGTGCAAATAAAGTTTTTTTAACTAGAACCAGATATTTATCTGCATTCTCAATGGAATTTTCAACGAGTTCAGATCAAAGCCAAAGAAGTCAATTGAACCTTCTCATCAGAAGGGCTTAAACTGCAGGGAACAGGCTCTCACAAATTCAATGAATTGATCATCTGTTCCAGTTGAAATTTCAGCATTGCCTGGTGAGTTATGCCCCCTATTAGTTGTAATTTTGGAGAGTGTAGTGAAACCCTCTCCCGTCCCTGCTCTGTACGCCGTTTGTGTTTACAGGAACCATTTGTTGTCATGAAAATGTAGGCTGACGCGCCATCGTTGTTTGAAGTAAACATTCTATTTTGTGCTACCACTAATAAGCGATGGGCAATTTGCGCTTAGTCCATGTTATTTTTTTTCCAACATGCATCATATGATCTTTTAGTTAGATTGAACATCAGTTATTCCTAATAAGGTGTTGATACTATAAGCATTGCTATAAAACTTGTTCTTGTTTCTAGCTCATGAAGATATAACATTAGATGAGATTCATAGTGATCCTCGTATTGAAATCAATTATGTTTCGAATGACCTAAGAACTGACAATGATGGTGTCAAGACTTATACAAATGACAGTACAAGAACTCCGGCAAGAGATGTAGGAGGAAAAGGTGGTGGTAAAGTGAGAGGAACCATATTAAGTGAGTTGACAATTGCTTATAGAAAAATAAACGCTACCAAATTGTAGATTTTTGCATACTACTTTTTACACACTTATTTTTCTTTCAGCTCCTACAAGAACAAGAAGTAGTGGTGGAATAAAACAATCGTCAATACGGTTCCTTGAGAAGAAAAATGAGAGATGGTACGAAATAAGAACCAAGGAACTAGCCCTAGAAAACAAAAAACAGGATATAGAAGCTGCCGAGAAGATAAAACGTTTAGAATTAGCAATTGAGGAAGCAAGAATGGAAATGGCAGAAAAGAGGTTTAAGGCTGAATTGGATATATTCAAAAATCAGCAACGTTTAATGGAGGTGGTATTCATAAATTACAATAAAAATAATGTCTAAGTTTTGAAATTATATTAGTTTTTCAACAGAAATTTGTTCTAAAATAAAAAATTCTATCAAATAACCCATTATTTATTAAAAATCTTTCTCTTTACACTTCGTATCAAAAAGAAATCAATCAATCAGAATATAATTTATTGTCGAAAAAAATCTAGTTTTGTTGACAAAGTAAAAAATACAGAGTGCATATATAAAATATAGACAAAATGCACACAAGCCTGTAAAATATAAATGAAATAAAGGTGCACTTATGAAATTTGTCATTCGAACATCTGGTATACATACACAAACATATATCAAACACTCAAATTCCAACTGATTAAACAAATGTCACAAAATAAATAGAATATCTACAAAGTAATATATTTGTTATCTCTCCTCTAAGGAGTTATCGTTCTAAGGACCGGTTTTCCAATTCAACATATCTATCAGGTATAGCATATCTCAGATGAGATTCAATAAATGCATAGTATGCGTTCAAAGCAGGCATACCTTCTAGAGAACATTTGGAAGGTTACTATATTTGTTTTAGATATATTTAGAAAACTTATGAATATAACATATTCCATAGCAAAATACAGCTTCTGGTAATTCTACAAAAAATGTATAACTTATAGTCATCTCAAATAATCATGCAGCCTGGGAGGTTCAACATCAAAATACTGAGATGCTCCCAGCTCCATACAAACAAGTGTGGCAGTTTGATAATAATACACCCACCCTGTACATACTGGAAACATCTTGTACAAGCAGTTTTTGGTTTTTATTAAAATCTAGAAATGCGAATAATTTTATTATTTTATTGAATCCCCACTCTACTGATACTTTTAATGCTCTCATCTCATTATTAAATTGTTGTCTATTTGGATTGACTACTAGCAACTGTAGGATCTGCAACATTCTTGATAATGTCAAGTGAGATGTTGCAGAAACGTCGGAATCCAATACCGACAAACCAATGGATAAACTCCCAAACAATTTATGTTCAACAATCTGTGAAAACCTTCACTGTACCATTAATTATATATATCATACTGTGAGGTTTGTCACATTTGTTCTGTTTTTGTATAATATTCTGTCTATAATATATTCATAACTTACCTGAGAAAACTGGACCAGTTTTTGATAATTCAAATAGGGAATGTTTCGAAGATTGTCAAGAAGATGACCCTTATTTTGTGCAATGAACTGCAGCACTAAGTTGCATGCTTCAGATATTACCATTCATGAATATCCAAAAATGGGCTCTAGGTCTACCAGGCGGTTGGGATATGTCAAACGCCTTAACAGCATGCAGAGTCCATCACGACCTGCAGAAAATTATATACAATGATTTTTTCAAAATTTCGCCTCTTGATTTGAATAATTACCTAATATTGGAATTCTGTTGAAATTTAGTTGCTCAGGTAATCCTAAAGCATTTTTCAGGATGTTCATGTCTTCCTTTCTGAATCTAAATAAGGATAAACATTGGGTATTATTTAAAGCGTTGAAATTGAAGGCTCCATAAAGTGCAGCCCTGTTGCCCAATAATTCATCAGCATGTAATATATGCAAAAGGATGACATCCTCCAAATCATCGTCATTTTCATCGTCGTCATAGGCAAACACGAAGTGGTCAATTACAGCATTCATGGTCATTCTTCTTTCGTTTCATATAAATTATCTTCATAGTAAAATATAGTACACTCTTTGTATATAGATTATATCCAAAGAAAACCCACATTGGACCATAGACAAGAGTTCTACACTGATTACTGATACCAAAGAGTGATACTTGATACTGATACATTGGACAGGTTAGGTGTTGAGTCAACAAATCACAGAACAAACTCATAAATTCATCATTTTCAAGGTATTTGACAGTTGATAACGTTACGTATACGTTTCGGTTGATGAGTGGCTTTAAGAGATGTTTTTCCCATTAACGTAATTCGATGCGATACGTTTACGTTTACGGAAACGTATAAAATTGTACAATTGGCTTCAAGTGTCTATTATTGATTCAAATCATACCTTGTCCGAATGTCACAAAAAAAAATCAGGTTTGACTTCCAAAGCACTGAACAGTGTTCCCATTTTACTTGTGTAGTCTGCTACAGTCAAATGGTGTAGAGCTAGAAGTACCGAACGAAGTTGAATGCCACCATTTTTACGCCAGTGTATGAACTGGTATGAAGCTTTTCCTAGCAACAGCACCGTCTCGTACCAATAGTTCCTGATAACTTCCCAATGAATATTGAAAATATTGCCTTCGAACCTTTCTCTTATATAGCCAAATAATGTGATCATACCCCGGATAATACTATTACATCGGTGTCTGATGATAAAACCAATGGTTTCTGTAAAGTCTGGAGTGCATGGTTGATATACCTATATGTACTATTTGCTTCTTAGAAAGTCAAGACTCCCCCTGGCGGATAAATCAATAACCTACATTATGGGTAATCTTTTCGCAAATTATATTCTTTTGTTTTTTTATGTGAACTTGTGTCTTGTGATCAAAGTGTAGAAACACGTTTGTAGTTGAAGGATTCTTGAATAGCTCAAGTTTTGAAGGTAGGTATTGAAATGTTCACAATTTTCAAATACTATAATTATTGACCTTCATTTTTAGGTTAGAAATTTTCTGTTGTTCCAAAAATAGGACTGCCGTTATTGTTCGTGAGGTAAGATCTCTGGTAAGATGTTCAGAAACTATTATTGACTAGTTGAATTTTAGGCTGAAACTACTTAAAAAGAAAAATGAATGAACAAAGTAGAAAAAACAAAACATTACACAACGCTAACTGCTGTGTCTACAGGTGTTCCTCTAAGGAAAATAATAATAGGACTTCATGCCTTTCCTAAGAAAGATGCATCTTCAGTCCATGCCACTAATGCTTTTGGCGTACTTGAGAAAATAGATCGGAGTAAAGCATGGACAAAGGTTTTACTAATGGGAAAGCCAGTTACTAACTCAATGCGTGTTTGTTCTCTTCATTTCCAAGAAAGTGATTATCTTGCCAAAGGTCAGTTGAAATTAAATTTTCAGCAGAAATTGATATTCAAACGACTGTTTTATTGTACATAGGTGCAGCTCCAATTATTATGAACCGTCCTAGACTGAAAGCTACAGCAGTTCCATCACGTAATTTACCCAAAATATAACACACAAGAAAGTTGCAACAGGCTGATGATTTTCAACGAAAGCAAAGTTTGAAATGCGAAGTATCCTGAGAGAGTTGAATACCAATCCACAAACTATCTCTGAGGCCTCACATTCTCATATTGTTGAACATGGTGAAGGAATGGAACACAAGCCTCTGGAATTTGCTGACTTGACAGAAAAAACAATGTGCTGTGCAATCTTTGTTGGACTTGCAATTTGCAGAAAATGAAATTTCAGTGAAATCATTCAAACATAAGGGGGTTCAAGTGAAAAGTGGGGATTTGATCATTAGTTTCACGAGCACAATTCATTCTAATGCCCAATTGAATTCATCAACTGGAATTCCAAATATTGAAATGCTGGAAAGTTTAACCAAATTGATTTGTGAACAATATCCTGACAAGAAAACTCATAAATTAACTGTGAAAGATAGAATAGTTCTTGTATTTATGAAACTAAAAATGGCTGTCAGATTCACGGTATAATCTTTTTTGTTTGAAGTTGCTTAAAGTACAGCCAGAGTTGTATTCAGTGAGTACATAGCTTACCTAGCTAATATCGTAGAAAATTGTATACGATGGCCAAGTTCAGATGAAGTATCAATGAACTTACCCCCGTGCTTCGAGAAATTCAGAAACGTAAGGGTAGTACTTGATTGCACTGAGGTACCAGTGCAAAGATCAAAATGCTTATCATGCCGAATAAGAACTTATCCTCATCATAGAGGGGGACAAACAATCAAGTTCATGACAGGTGTTAGTCCATGTGGGCATATAACTTTTGTTCCAGCTTGTTATGGTGGAAGGTGCTCAGATAAAGCTTTATTCGAGCAGAGCAATTTAATCGCAAAACTAGTACTTTTCAAAGATTCTAACATGGTTGATAAGGGTTTTCTTATTGAGAATATTTGTCACAAATATTCTGTCAGTTCAATTAGACCTTTTTTCTTACGACATGAAAAACAATTTACCAGACAAGAAGCTGATCTGAATGTTGCTATATCTAAGGCTCGAGTCTATATTGAAAGAGCGAACCAGCGTATGAAGATATTTGAAATATTGAGAGTTCCTATGCCATGGACTTTGCTCAAAAATGTGGATGACATAATTGAAGTCATAAGTGCCATGGTGAACCTGCAAACCCCTATATTAGATGGTGACAAATTCATGACGAATTAATATTCATTAATGCACTAATAGGTTTTCTATAATTATAAAGAAATCATTTTGTTTCTTACATGTATGTGGTGATGAGTGATGAAATTCAACTAAACAAATCCAAATGATTAAATTTGTCTTTTTTTTTCACAAATCTTCACTAGTGTCTGCATTGAATATTGATATATTAATGAAATTGATATGAAATATATTCATTAATTTGATTGATCATTTCAAGACTATAATACTTTTGTATTTGTTTAAAACCAAATCAAAAATGTTTCTATCCAAAGGATCTTCCTCGATTGAATAAGAAGCAAATCTTGTCTTTAACTAAATTAAAGAAATATATACCTATCATGATTTCAACTATGTTATTATGGTTCAAGTGTTAGTTTTATATAAATAAGGTTGTTTTAACTAAATCAGAGAAATATATACCTATTATGATTTTAACTATGTAATTCTGTTTTGTGTTAGTTTTATTTGAGTGAGGTTGTTTTCGTGTCTTTATTTTTTGGATTGTGTTACATTTTGAATTGAGAACTGTATATACTGAACTTTGTAAATTAACATTTTCTATATATATATATATATATATATATATATATATATATATATATATATATATATATATATATATATATATATATATATATATGTATATATATATATATATATTTGATCGGCTAGGCTTCCGCGGTCAGAAATGTGCTGGCTGGAACTTCCGGTTGATCCGCGTCTGGAAAGATTTACTTGTCTACGTTTCGACTCCCATTTCGGAGCCATTTTCAAGACTTAGTGACCTTGCGTCTAGGTCTGAGTTGTCTCACTAGCTGGCTATCCTCGTTCTCCAGTGATGATAGCCAGCTAGTGAGACAACTCAGACCTAGACGCAAGGTCACTAAGTCTTGAAAATGGCTCCGAAATGGGAGTCGAAACGTAGACAAGTAAATCTTTCCAGACGCGGATCAACCGGAAGTTCCAGCCAGCATATATATATATATATATATAGAATCAGTGGATAGTGGGGTGTTTCAGCAAGTAAAGGAGTACTCTTTCAAGTTAGTCCAAGCTTTCGGAAAAGTCAATTTCCATCATCAGGGAAACTACAATAATATTATATAAATATATATATATATATATAGAACCAGTGGATAGTGGGGTGTTTCAGCAAGTAAAGGAGTACTCTTTTAAGTTAGTCCAAGCTTTAGGAAAAGTCAATTTCCATCATCAGGGAAACTACAATAATATATGAAAAAGTTGTAAAGTAATTCTAAAATATTAATTACTGATGACTTACATCTTATTTGAGGATGATTACATTGATGTTAGAGATGATTTGATGGGACATTGTTGACGATGAACCATGATACATATTAAAACTTGATTAACATTTTTTTTTCAGGTTGAAATCTGGACGTTGTCTGGGGTGTCAATGTGTTACACATTAACACCCCAGGCCCTCCGCCAAAACTCAATTGTCAACTTCATAATTCAAATCAATGTCATACTTCAATTAGTTAACGGACAAGCTCATGTGAGAGCAACGTCCAGATTTTAACCTGAAAAAAAAATTTTAATCAAGTTTTAATATGTATCATGGTTCATCGTCAACAATGTCCCATCAAATCATCTCTAACATCAATGTAATCATTCTCAAATAAGATGTAAGTCATTAGTAATCAATATTTTAGAATTACTTCACAACTTTTTTATATATTATTGTAGTTTCCCTGATGATGGGAATAAAATTTTCCGAAAGCTTGGACTAACTTAAAAGAGTACTCCTTTACTTGCTGAAACACCCCACCATCCACTGGTTCTATTCTTAACTAGTCAGCAACGACTACCTTTCATATATATGTATATATATATATATATATATATATATATATATATATATATATATATATATATATATATAGGGAATATATATATATATATATATATATATATATGCTGGCTGGAACTTCCGGTTGATCCGCGTCTGGAATGATTTTCTCTTCGACGTTTCGGCTCCCATTTCGGAGCCATTTTCAAGACTGAGTGACCTTGCGTCTAGGTCTGAGTTGTCTTACTAGCTGAATATATATATATATGTTTATATGTATATATATATATATATATATATATATATATATATATATATATATATATATATATGGGTTGAAATTTCCAGGTAGCTACATTCATTTACGAATTGTATTTCACCTTTCGTTTTGTCTAAAAATGAAAGATTTATTCAGACTTATTATTAGGATTATGAGTGAGTATATTACCAATAAAAAGGACATTTAATTTCAAGCAGCCTGAGATGGTTTCTTCTCTTCCATGACAATACCATCAGGTGAGTATCCTAACCATGGATATGACTGGCAAATGATGAACCCAGGTTCAATAACATTTACTCCCAAATTTTCTTTGTACTTCTTGAGAGCTCCTTTCTCATGATTTATACCATGTTGTACAAATTTATTTGTGAACCCTTTAGGAAAGAAGTAGTTCAAGCTCTTGTTATTCCAATCCGTTAGTCTATAGGTGAATATAGAATAGCAGCGGGAACCTGAAAAACACATTCTATCATCTCTACATTTGATAATTTTACTAAATATTTATACCTGTTAACCTATACTTCCGATGAATTTTCCAGCCTTCACTTCCACTGCAACAACTGAAAATTATTTTTGATATGTCTACATCACAGAGAGTTGAATATATCCTTCTGCAACACTCCCGCAATGTGTAGTTTGAGACATTCAAATTCAAACTCAACAAAAATGTTGAATCTCTCATGTGTGACACCAGAGGATTAAACCGATTTGGAGGTAGGACTTACACACCAACTTTTGTTGTCACTGTTTGACCTCCCTGTCTGTAAATGAAGACATTTTTATAAGCAATGTTTTTATTGTACTTATTGTTCTAGTCAAATACTTACATATGCTCACTCAGTGCAGCCTAAGGATGAGTGGATATGAGTAGAGACGAACATATTTTTTTCTCTACCTGTTAGGCCAATTGGTTGGGCCTCATAATACTCCTCAACTGCCTTCTTGTGAGTTCTTCAATAGCACTCCACATCAGTGCTTGACAATGTCTCAAGTGATGAAACATCTCCCCTGCAACCAATATCACAATCTGAATTCAATAAGTCCTTTCTCAAGTAAAGAAAAAAATTACCTTGTACATTTTAAAAGTGTGGCTGAAATGTGTTTGCATTTTCCTGAAGCTCCAGCTTTGCAAGTACATGGAAATGAAAGTATTTTCCATGTCCCTGTTGAAAAATCAGTTTCTAACCATCCAGAAATTTCATGAGGTTTTTCAGTTAGGAGTACACTGGTTTGGAGGCAAAGTGCTATGAGTCTAATGGCTGAGTGAACAACAGATTCATTATATTTGCGATCGCAAATGCCACAAAGAATCAAATGCCTACTGTTTAGGACTTGTTCGCCCTCCACGAAACACCTAGTGTCATGTGTTGCATCCAAATATGCAAATACAGTGCTCGAACTCAAATATACCTCCTGGTTTGTTCATTACTGTTGATAACTGAAAAAGGATCTGCAGCGGGATCCTACTAAGTATCTTACTATCGGTTGTTAATGTTTGATAAACTATTATCGCATCAATTTGATAAAAATTTGCGACTCTGCTGAGTGTTTGATAATACATTCGGCAATTTTCGGAATTTAACAATACAATTTTAGGTGCTATGGAAATGTTCTTGTTTGATTAGGGCTTTTTGGCACAGAACGTGAAGAAAACGTTGGTTATGTATCATGTTTTGTAAATTTGCTTAAAATAAAAATACTTTGTTTTCATATTCCATCTCTACCCTAGGATATCGAATTCCTACCAGAGGAGAGCAGGACAAGATTATTTGATTTCAATGAGTCAACAAGCTGTTGGCCGATGTATTGCAGAAGTGTGTCATGCAGTGAATAATATCTTAGGGCCTATTTGGATACGTTTTCCGACATCTCTTCAGAATAAAAACTCTAAGAAGGTCAGATTCATGGAAGCTACAGGATTTCCTGGCACAATTGGTGCAATTGAATTTAATCATGTGTATATATTGCAACCAAGCGAAGAAGAACACAACTATGTGAATAGAAAAGGGAGACATTCCAAAAATGTTCAAATAATAAGTAAGCATGTTATGCTGCTATATATAATTTTCACACTGATATTTTGAGAATATTTTCAATGGCAACAGCCAATACTTGAAAGTCTGTAAATAAACTAAAACACTTCACTAGAATGCTGGCAAAATAGGGTTTACTAAATGACATTATTTCCCTATTCTCACAAGTTTGAAATGAAGACTAGGTATTAGTTTTGTCTTAAAACTGTAATCTTCCTTTTCCACACTTGAATGTATATGAGTGTATTGTGATGTAATTATTCATTAAGCATACTTTTTTGCAGGTATGTGATTATGATTTGAAAATCCTTGCTATGAATGCCAGACATGCTGGTGCAACCCATGACTCCTTCATTTGGAATAATTCTGCTATTAAAAATGAAATGGAGAGAAATTTTCGAAACGGGGATGACTCAACATGGCTTATCGGAGACTCTGGCTATGCTCAGCAGCCTTGGTTGATGACACCGTTTTATCAGCCTCCACCAGAAAGCCCTGAAGAACGATATAATCGGGCACATTGTCGAGCAAGGAATTGCGTCGAACGTTGCATAGGCGTTTTGAAAATGAGGTTTCGGTGTATCAACGGAGAACGTGTTCCTAGATATAACCCAATAAAGGTTGGAAGCATAGTCAATACTTGTGCTGTTCTCCACAATATGTGTATTTTTATGGAACCAGAAGGATTTGAATATAATGGAAATGATCATCAATCAAATGATATTCCTGCCGTTCATCCACCACCAGCAGTTGATATGGGAGACATTAGGAGAAATATGGTTGTTCAGAATTACTTCACTGTAGTATAGTTGATATAAATTATATAAGCACACTCAGTAAAAAGAGTTTAGTAATGGTGTTTTATAATTTTTATATGACAATATTTATGTTATTAAAGAAATAAACGAACTTTTTCTGGAACTACACATTTATTAATTTCAACAAAATAAATTGATAGAAAAATGAACTGAAAGTAAACTATATTATATATATAAAACAAAAAAAAAAAAGAAAAACAAAAAAATTCAATATTAACGAAAAACTCAATTGGCGGCCAATAAATAATAACTGAAACTTAATTCTTTGGTATCTACTTGGGAAGACCCACAATATGCAGAGGAAAATGTTTATGCAAAAAACTTGTGTAAACCATTTATATAGACTACCTATATTTTCCTCAAATAATCACAAACAGATTTCATGGAATCTGCAATTGCCCCTAAATTTAAATTAATACTTTTCAGTTCCGTCAAGGTTTCTTCGTGCATATCCTCAATAGTCTTGTTTTATTTGGCAGAAATGTCACTTCCTTTCTTTTTCTTTTTTTTTGCCCATCCTCAACAGACAAAATGATTACTTCAGTTTCTGCATTAAGTTGAGATTGAGAAGTATCTTCAATGGTGTAGTTGTGTTCTGTGATTGGCAAACTACCATCCTCAAAGAAATTTGTAGAATTGGTTGGCAAATTAACAACCTCTATGGAGTTCATTGCAGAAATGGTTTGATTGGTATTTGTACACTTTGTAGGTATTCCTGCTAAACCGATTTCAGGCGTCTCACCATCGCCTTCTACACTGGTGAATCCTTTTATTGCCATCAATCTTTCTTCATGGGAGTTGAGATGAATTTCGGTAAGAGGGCCCCCTCCAGTTTTTCTCATATCATTTTTGATCTTCGTGTATTTCGACTTGATTGAGGATACCCAATCAACTAAAACCTAAGGGAATGTACAATTTATATACAGGTCTATATAATTTTCAAGTATCTTACCCTTCGCTATTCGTCTGAAGATTTCTCTCCATATCACAAAGCATTCAGTCGAGTAGTCAATATTTCCCAACTCTTATTATAATGTGCCCTTGCATTTGGCAAAGGAAAGTCCATTGTAATAATTACTGGATTTCTTTCTGCCTCTTCTAAAATCAATTGTTTATGCTCAAGTCTAACGCGAAAACTTCTTTTATTTTCTTGCATTTTTTTGGCAAGACAACTTTAAAGATGTATTATGGAGAGAAATGACAAACACAAAATCAAAAGACTCCTAACTTTTTTGGAGGTTATGACCGAACACGAATTGTTATCGACATATAAACGAATCGTGATAACTTATCAACCTATTTATCAATTTGAATTGATAATATTTTTAACAGGATACCAATATTTTTATCAAATAACAATTGACAAGATACTATGACAGAGGGGAAGGGAAGGGTACCGATTGTTAACATTACCAACTAAAAATAATTAGTAGGATCCTCCTGTCGATTTGATACCTATGTTAAACCATTGCAAAACGTTATATTACCTCACAGTTTGTTATTTTCCTTCACACACTACAATCAATTTACTCACACACAGAACTCCAATATAGTTCGCAAATAATTAAAACATACAACTCAACCACCAAGTCCGTATACAAACTGACACCATAAACGAAGAGATTACTCACAATCCTCCATATTTGTTTACGTCTCGTAGCGCCCTCCACGGTGGTCGAAATCGCGAATACTGATCTATTCTGGTGAATCTTGATTTTGAATTTCGAATATCGGCAATGGACGAGTTCAGCCCACTGTTGCCAACCTTGAAAATAGTCAAAAATACTCTACCACTGAAAACGCATTTTTTCTGGATTCTGTTTATGCCTTTCGGTTTCTTTATTCATTTTACAGCCCTAGGAGTATCCCCGGTTTTTGATTCCAAGTAATTTGTAAGAAAATTGATGTTAAGTGAATTTGAGGTTATTTCAGTTAAAATGTTGGCCATCTGACACACTTTCTCATGTTTTGTGACAGTAACATTTCATGTTAATACCATGCGCAGTCGCAGTAGCAATATTTCCAGCACAGAACACCTTTCCTACGGCCCCTACGGCCTACGGGTGTTCTGTGCTTGCTTTTGTTATTGAATGTTAGTGTTTGCTGAATGTATCAAGGAAATCAAACAAATTGTTTAAATGTATTGTCTATTTGTGTTTGTTGTTTTCGTAATTTCGTATATGGTTGTTAAGTCAGTTAAGTGGTACTATTCCAGATTCTGTTATCTGCTGTTCTCTGTAGGGTAGTGATTTTATTGTGTGGAAAGTTGATATTATAAATAATTCGAAATGACGAGATGTTCCTATAGGAACTGCAGAAGTGATTCTAGAAAAAATAAGAAGATAAAATTCATCCCATTCCCTAAAACAAGAAATCAATAAAGGAAATGTTTGAAATGGATTGAGTTTTGTGGCAATGACAAGCTGTCCCCAGATACTATTACACGAAATACATATGTTTGTCATAAGCACTTTACTGGTCCCATAAGTGAAAACTCCAATCCTATTCCATATTCAGCACCGCCAGATTCACCTGAAGTAGTGGTTGAAGAAGCAGATGTTACTGAGAATGAGAATGTAGAACTGACTTTATCACATGATGTTTTACTTTCAGAACATGACTATTTCCAGTCTCCAAAGAAACATTCTGACATGTCAACTCAGACTGACAGTGATCTGTCGTCAACTTCAACAAACAAGTTTAGTTTTGAAAATTTATCAAAACAAGAAAAATACTTCCAGTTTTTTACAGGATTGAAAATTTCACATTTTGAGGCACTTTATAGTTTTTTGGATCCAGTGGCGATGATCCACTTGAAATATCCATTTAGGAACTATCAAAGAAATAAGAAGAAACCAATTACACATTCACTTATTTCGAACCAAGATAAGTTATGCATGACACTAGTAAGGTTGAGGCGTGGTTTTACCCTTGATGAACTCTCCCATTTTGGTAATATTTCAAAAACTTTGATATCTGTTATTTTTTACACATGGGTTCAGTTCATGTATCACCAGACAATTGGAATAAGAGGAGACATGTTCCGTGGCAGCAGAAATTTGAAAAAGGTGCCATTTTGTTTTCGACATTTTGAAGACAATATTACAGTGGTGATTGATGGAACTGAAATATTCATACAAATGCCTTCAAATTTCCATCAACAGGGAAACACATTTTCCAGCTACAAGCATTCCAACACTGTCAAGTTTTTAGTTGGAATAAGCCAGAGTGGTGCCATCATATGAGGATATGAAGGAGCAGTTTCTGACAGAGAACTGTTTGAACAATGTGATTTGAAGAACCTCTTGCAGGAAAATGATGCAGTTATGGCTGATCGAGGATTCACTATAAGAGATTTATTGGATGAAATGAATGTGAAATTTTAAACACCACCCCTTTTGATGAAAAGAAAACGATTGACGTCGGAAGAAGAAATTTTAACGAAGAGAATTGCCAAGTCTAGAGTACATGTCGAAAGGGTAATTCGTAAAGAAGATGCCCAATTCTGTTAGTACCTATATTATCCAGTATGTTTAATGTTGTATGTTTTTTAGTGAATTTTGATGATTGTATGGTAACATAGTGTCGCGTTTCCGCTCAACTTTTCTTTGTATATTTAAATATAGTTCATAATAGTAATGTGCATGTATATAATTATAATTAATAATTCATTCGTAATTTTAAGAATCAGTTAAAATCACCAATATTTGGCTCACCGCGTACAGTTAAACCCTTTTCCGCGTTTTTGCCTTTAAGGTCGCTACTGACACTCTCGGAGAGAGAGACGGAAGAACGGCGATTCGGCATTCATTCAGAATCATTCGCAATATCTCACCCGCATGGCAATTGCTGCCCTTTTTCGGTACAATTTAGTGTTGTGTTCCTCGACACCCCGCACGACTGGCCAGTCCATCGTCAACACAGATCCATCTTCAAGATCTCAAGAGAAGGAAAGACGGAGTTTAAGGTAAGATCTTAAAGGCACGACCCGATTGATCAGTAACAACCACCAGTCCATTTTTTCTCTCCTGAGTTTGACTCAGAAAGCTACACATAGTGTACTATAGCTACTGCTTATTGGCTTTTGTGAACTGATGATACTCAGTTTATTTGGAAAGAAATTAAATATCTGAGAAACAGGAATTATATGTTGATGATTTTCATTTGGCAAAGATATAAACACCTGAAATAAATATTGCAAAATAAAATCATCTTGTTTTTATTGAAATAGTAAAATTTTCAGTTTATTAAAAAAAACTAGGTAATTTTATATAATGTAGAGAATACAAATGTAAAATAACAAGGATAAACTAATTTGATGCAATATTCATTAGAGATAGATCTCTTCTGTTCAAAGAAAAGTATACTAAATCTGGTAAATTGGTGATCCAAAAACTGTTTTTGTCAAAGTTAGTTGGGATTAGGATCAATATTAGTTGAAGAAAAACTGATTCTTTCCTTGTATACGTTAATTAAATTCGAAATGTAGACAAGGAAAGGACCAGTTTTTTTTCAACTAATAGTGATCATTGATCCTAATCCCAACTATCCTCCGATAAAAATTTACTATTACTTCAACCTTTAGCCTTTGACAAAAAGAGAAACATTCTCAATAAGAAATTGGCAAAACATGATTCTCCTGTTTCTCTTTTCAACATGAATACCTTCCAATAGGTTTATCTTGAACGATGAAAAAATGGCGACTAAAGTTTTCCTTTCAGCCGCAGATGATTCCACAACTGAAATTATGAACATCCCATTCATATTTTCAAATAAAAATGAAAATAGCCTTTGACGTTTAAAAAAAAATGTGTAATAGCATTCTCGCTCTAGAGTGGAAAAATTGAAAAACTCTCGATCGCCAACGTCTTTGTTGAAAATGAACCAATTTTTTCATGGTGAAAAGTATGGAAAGGAAATTCAAGGCATTCTAAAGAACTGTATTGGTATTTCAGGTTCGATCTTGGCCAGTGGTCATTTATTTATTTTTTTCTCAAACATGAGTTATTTTTTTCTTTTGTTAGAGGTGTGAATTATTGGACAGTTATATAGCTTATACATTTATGAGAGATATTTATGTGTGAAGTATCAAGCAAATTTTGTCTAGGAACTGAGTTTGTATAAAAAATGTGTGTTTCGATCACAAAATATACTTCTCTTTGTTGAGTGGCAACCTTTAACTTTGAACTCTTTTAATTGTCAAAGTTATAAAAACATATTGACAAAGCTTTATGAATTTAATGAAATCATCATTAATAATCAAGGAGCCATTCATGTTAGCCACTCCAGCCTAACTCCTCCAAGAATAATTTCTTCATCAATAATTAGAGTAATCACATGAAATCAGAGAAAAGAGTGAATTTTTCATTTCAAGATATGTCTATAAAATGAAGAATAACACCATCTGAACTACATGGTTTTTAAGAAAATATTCATTTGGAAATACCTATAAACACCTGAAGTAAACACCACAACATAAAATAAACTTCTTTTTTATTGAAACAGTAAGATCATTACAAAACTGGGTACTTTTCCATAATGTAAAAATTCTAATGTCCTGAAATAACAAACTAATTTGATGCTAGATTTATCGGTGGTAGATCTCTTACTGTTCTCATCGCAAACATTTCAGGAACATAAATGTCGTGATAAAATAAAGCAGCTCTAGTCCTTATTTTTTCTACTATGTCCAAATTATTTTTTTCACATACTGGTACAATAAGTAGACTCTTTGGAGACCATACAACAAGATGGCAGGTCTCTGCTTCCAGAATAAATAGAGAACTTATAATTTGGTATAAGTATGGATGGTTGTCTCTGATGAAGATTTTCCCATTTTTTTTCACTAAGAAAAAATTACTCAACTGGGATTTTGATAAAACATCATCAAATGCAGATAGCTCTTGACACTTTTCCAGTACTTTGGGACATTCAATTTCAATAATGTGATGAATATCAGCTCCTTCCATCACAATGCCATCCAAACTTGTTGCTAAATGAGGGGTTCTTTTATTAACAACAAGACCAACCTCAATCATCCTTTGATTATCTTGTAGAAACGTTGCTGCATACTGATTCCTTGCCTTGGATTCATTTTCTTTTCCATAACGCATGGCTATTGTTTCGAATCCTTTATTCTGTAACCATAGGTTTTTCAAAAAAAAATTTTTTGTTGCATTTTCAGAATGTGATTGGTTGACAACAAATTTCACATTTGACGATGTGATGAAATATGTTCTCCATTTTAGCCAATCAGCAGTTCCCTGAGGAGAGGTACCAGGTATTTCAAAAAGAATTGATTCATGCTGATTTGCTAACTTTTTCATGTTTGCTAAAAACTGTTCACTTTGTAATTTGAGAATGGCTACTTCTTCATTTGAATACTCAAAGTCTTCATATTCCAAGTGTAAAACTGACTGAAACATTGATTTATCTCCTGTCTTTTGCAAGTCTCCAATGAAATTGTTGATATTAATATTTCTGACATAATCCTCAGGTAGTGGATTAAACAGTGCTCTCCTTATGGGTCTGTATCTCTTAATTGGATATTCTGCTGATAAAACAGACTTAGGGTTGCGTTTTCTAGATCCCAAACCCCACTGTCACTGTCGGGGAAGACTAGTAGGTGCTAAACGACAATGTCCATACTTTTCGGTATACTCCCATATGAATAATAAGAGTGCTGTAACATGGCTACACTTTCCCATTGCTGACTGCTTACATTCACAACTGCCTGCGATTACTGCACCTGATATGGTATTGATGGTCACAGAAACATTATATGTAATGGCCTTCTGAAATGATGACAGGCATCACTGATGTGATCACTTGATACAAACTGACTCCCTTTCTTGAAGGGTTTAACTGTTGTGGTATTTTGAAGATTAATTTCAGTTGTCTCAGGATCTTCATCATCAAACTTTGCTCCTACAATATATGTGTAAATGTGACCTTTATTGTACCATCGAGGTATATCACAAGAAGGAAAACTTCCCCACACCAATGTTTTTGCCTGACCATCTCTGCTGCTACTTGTTTTGGCCTGACTATCGCTGCTGCTACTTGGTTTGGCCTGACTATCGCTGCTGCTGCTACTTGTTGGAAGATGTATTGAATTGTGTTTCAAATCGTACCACTTTCCTCCATCAATACCAGGAAATATTTTATTTTCGTTCCCTGCCTTGATACAATTTTTTATCCTAAAAAACAATGCAATGATAATTTCACAAACAACAGTAAAAAACAACAATTTAATCAATGTCACATTACGATCTTATATCCAGATTAGTTTATTCTGTAATAGGGTTGGAATGGAAATCTAATAGGAGTGGGAGCCACGAGTAACAGGCTGTAATATCAAGACCTTATATCCAGATTAGCATATTCTGTAATAAGGTTGGAATGAAAATCTGATAGGAGTGGGAGCCACGAGTAACAGGCTGTATTTTCTCCACAATCCACTCATGATGTCTTTCCTGACAGTCAAGACTAACTGAATCTTTTATAAACTGTTATAGAATATTCCATAACAAGAGTGAGTCAACCATCTAATGGCAAAATTGATTTTGGAAGTGTTATATTCTACAACGGCCATGGAGAAAGTTTTATGCAGAAGTAAGCTTGAAACTTCAAAAGAATATACAGTCAATTACATACCTGGTTATTAGTTGTTCCTTGCTCCCAGTCTTCTTATACCCTTTTTTAGTATGGAAATCATGTTCATAAATTAATTATAATAATATAATAATAATAATTTATAATAAATACTAAAAATAATCATGTTTTCGATTAGCTGGGTATTCGTGAACGTAACGTTTGGCTTGATTTGGCCTATCTTGATGGTAAGTGGTAGAAAAAGTGAAAAAACGCTATTTTTGTAATGAAATTGTTAATACCTAATCAACTAGAAGGTTTTTGGGCCTGGTAACCTGTGAATTCGTGATCAGCGACCCAAAAAACATAGAGATGTTGATATCTGTTATAACCAGCAACTAGATGGTATAGGTTTTGAATCGCAAAATATTATTGAGATTGTCACTTTTTTGGAGATTGTTGGGGGTGATTTTGGTCGATATCTATTGTTCAATAACTGTGCGCGAAATATTATATAGCACTTTTAAGTAAAAAAAATTTTCAAACTTCTTGCCATTTCATTATACCTACTATATGAATTTATAATGTAATCGTAATTATTACGGCAAAGTTGAAAGTAGTACCACTGATATTTCGAAATATTTGTTGAATTCGAAGGTTTTTTTTATCTGAAATAACCTATATTCGATTGTGTGGACATTGAAACTCCGTACAACTCTTTGGAAACTTTAAGCTACTACACGAGTCAAAATTTCACATCGCCAGAGGTCCGGAGCTCAAAAAACTTTGTGAAATCGAAATTAAATCGAAACCATTAAAATATTTTTTTAAGTCACACTTTTATTATAATTATTATTATTTGAACACTTTTTCATCATTGAATACGTTTCAACAACACCCGTTATTCGTGTGATTTTTTTGACAATAACAGTAGGACTTCAAATAATTTCAGATCACAACGTATCGGAATTTTTTTCTATCAAGTGAATTTCGAATCCTACACTTTTCTACTACTCAGTATCACAAATTTTCTTCAGGTTTGAAGGCTGTCGTTCTTTGGATTTTCTTCCTGATGTTTCGCTAGCGCGAGTGGCTAGCTTCTTCAGAGGCTCACCCATCTTGACAATAATTCCGATCAAGATGAGTGAGCACTTCAACATCTTTTCCCTTGGAGAGAGAGGTGAAGGTGCACTCGAATGTGGTCCTTCAAGAAGGCGTCGCATCACGGGACCAACCTCTGGTAGTTGCGGCATCGGCGAGGGACATGCCGTTTCTTCCAACGGCTATACAGGATCGAACTGAGGCGGCTGTTCCTTCAACGTCGAGGGGTCCAGCTGGGGCATTTTTCGGGGAATTCAACCCGAATACGAGGTCGTCGGAGATGTCCCCAGTGTTGGATGGTGTGCTGGATATGGCGGAAGAGATGACGGTGTCCAGAAGTTTGGAACATGTCGATTCTGGAAGCGAATCCGATATGTTTCCAATTCCGCAAACGCAGAAAGAGAAGAAGAAGAAGGTCCTTTCAACTTCGAGGGGAAAGGACCTTTCGAAATTCTTTCCGCAGTCCGACTTTGACTCTGAGGATGATTTTGTTGAACAACCTCAGTAAGAGTAAAAAGTGTGGTGGACTGAAGAGGAAGGCGGCTGACTGTCCACCAGCGGTAGAAGCGGGCACCGCCGAAGAAGGCGCCTCAACAACCCGCCCAAAACACACCGCAACCACCGCAGAAGCTGCAACCGCCGAAGAAGCCGCAACCACAGAGAAAGTCTCAACCCCCCAAGAGGCAGCCACCGCAGTCGAGGGCTGCTGCGGGAAGGTTTCCTGCACCAGTGCGAGGACGAATATTTGGCAAACTCGCTGCCTTTCGTAAGAGGTGTGCGAAGGCGTCACCTAATAAGTCGTGGCCACGACAGTAGATATAGATTGACAGACCTAAAGAGGACGTTCAAGGTTCAACACCTGCCCCTAATTAACTCCTATGCACATTAGCAAAAATTCACCTGCCCTCTATCCACCTGGCCTAATATTCACCTGGCCTAATATACAACTCTATATGCAATTATTAAAAATCTGCTGAATAGCGAAAATAGCTTAGTAATATAATATCCATCTGCTACCCCTATGCATCTAAATTGGCAACCTGTCCCATATGCCTAAATTCACCTATGCCCACATATAAAATGGGACTTGTATATAAACTAAACATCGAGCTCGGATATAATCAGTTTTGTAGTCAATAGAGATACATACAGTAGCAAAGAAATGAAAGTCATTGGAATCGTTGACCCAGTGGAAGAGAGTGTTAGAAGAAGATTTGAAAGAAGAGTCCGAGAAATCATTCAATAGTGAAAGTTCGAGTATTGAAATCATTAGTGGATCATTCAGCCGATGAATTGTTCTACCCCAATTGATGAATCAAGTAATGAAACTATCAACGAGAATTGCCGTACTGAATATGGCGATCTTGTGGAGGAATTCATTACCAAAAGTGATACCTTTTTGAAACGGAAACTTAAAAAACGTCCAAGGTTGATGATGAAACTAAAAGAATACAACAGGAAATCAGAGCATACAAAAAAAATGTTGAAAGTTGTGGACCAAATAATTTCGCTTGCTTCGAAATTCTCGAAGTGGTAGATGTTCCCGTCCCAATGGAGGAGCCCTCAACCAACGAAGACTACGAACGTGAACAATCGAACTGTCAGCAGTATTTTGACAAGATGAAGAAAGTGCTTGAAAAAAATGATAAACTGTTGAGTGAGAAAAGTGATTTGCGTACGGAATTATTGGAAACGTTCGAAAAATATTGCGAAAAATCTGATTCAATACGAAACGCCCTGAGGTCCTGATGAATTAGCTATGATCGGCAAGAAACTACCAGCGGTAATAAAGGTGTCAACTATTGGACTGTATAATGCGATGGTCTAGCCGCGGATACAAACTACCGGGAAGTTCTGATTATCAGTCAAAAAAAAAAAAATCGAGTGGTTGCAGATGACTTACTCTGGTCCTTGGCGATGTCCGTGCTTCGTGTTGCAACACTCTCGTCCTCGGCTTCACGGTGATGTTGACAGCATCCAAGAAAACAACATCCACAAATCTCACAAATAATCGGTTTTCTAATCAAAACCTCGAACAATCGAAAGAATAGTAGACTTTCTGACTAGGCGAAACTCTAAAGCCAACTGCACCACAGTTTTCGCGATAATGATAAAAAAATAAAATAAAAAGGAATTCGAACCATTTTCTTTAAACCCAAAAAACAGCATTGGTATAAATGTTGAGCAAAATAACTGAAATGAGTATACAGGGTATTGGATCAAACCTTGATTCAATTTAATTTTAATAAAGTAAATAACAATTTATATACAGGGCTCGCCAAGATTGAACAAAAGGAAACTTTGAATGTTGTAAAACAACAAAATTTTTATTTGTTTTTAATTTTTTTACCATTGTATGTATCTTTATTGATTATAAAACTCATCAATACGCTTTTTTTTTCCGTCACCAGATATTAGTTTGGTAGTGTGATACATATATTTCCTTCAAAAGTCAAGCAATGGTTCCAAAATTCATGTAATGCAAAAAAACTGACTTGAAAAGAAAACCAATGTTTTTCAAACAACCAAAATTTCTTACTGAACATCATGAAAATTTTGTAAATCAATTTAGAAGTTCATGAGAAATTGTTTGATGACACCACATAGACCAACTATTCTGTGCTCACTAAAGTAAAGATGGTTTGGATGACAGAGTATTATGTGAATCAGTTCTAGTGTTGCAGAAAAAATATCACTTGTCATCAAAGTTACACCTTAAAAGCGTGTTTTCATACTATTGTAGGTCTATTAACCATAAAACTCAACACTAGTTGTTTTTCTTTCCTTTGAATGTTGCAAAAACCTATTCGCTATAATAATCTCAAAACAGTCCGTTTTTAGAAAATCAGTTTATAAAATGGGTGAAAATCTCGAAACAAAAAAGTTTGGAAAGTTAGAAGGTCACGAAAAAACTTTCAGTTTTCATAGAAATCTACAAAAACAATAGCATTTTAATTTTCGAAATATAAAGCCGTAAGGTATCACTCGAACATGTAGATCTACCTCAAATATTCGTGTGATTGATTCAAAAGGTAAATACAATAAAAAATAACTCACATTGGAAAAATATCCAAATTAGCACGAAACGAAACTGAATAAACGAGGCAGACACATTAAAATCTCGAAGTGAACTGAATTGCTCTCGCCACGCCGTGGAGAGAGAATGTTGCGCAGATGACTTCTATTTTTGAAAAATAATTGTTTTGATACAGTGGATTGAAATGTTGTTTCTCATACCAATTTGGATAGACTCAGTCGAATGGATTGGATGATGTGTGGATTCATTATTATACTTCCGCTTTGAAAACAACATTTGTTGAATTATGTGAAACAATGGCGGGTTTGAATGCTTTTTTAGTCAAGAGATTGAATGAAAAATAAGTGTTTAATACAGAATCTGGTTATATGTAAAGAGATGGTCGTTGCACTTACTACAAGATTGAACGATGTGTGGATTCTATCTCGTAATGAGTTATATCAAATAATGGCGAGATGCTGTTCTAGTCGAAAGATGGCGTAGTATGTATTAAACAGAAACCAAAATTAGTTTATTAATTATTACATAGTATACAAAACTTGTTTAGGCAAAATATGAATACATTATCTTTGTATTCACTACACGATTCACTATCCCATTGTACATCCAGAGCATATCCAGTCGAATGGATGGAACGATGTGTGGCTGTCGTATTGTGATTCATCTGTTGAGCGATGTCAAAGAAACACGACAGGCACCATGTTGATGAATCATTTAGAATATAATACTGCGCCGTCAAACACACATATTCCCTCGTGGAATTTTGGAGAAACTCTGAAATGTTCACTTGATGTTCTATTAACGTTCTATGTACAGTATCGAATTCATAATCGGTATCTGCCATTTCACACAGTAATATGAAAATGCTGTAACGAGGAGCTTTTATATAGTGTAGTGAACACCTGCTTCTAGTTTTGCGAATGCTATGCAGGTTTCAACCTGCATGTAGTTCAGGAAAAACGGTTTTGCGAATAGTAGTAGTAAACACCTGCTTCTAACCCGCATGTAATTAAGGAGTTTTAAGACTGAACACCTGTAGTAAACATCTGCAATGAGGATCAACGGTTTTGCGAATAAATACCTGTTGTAAACATCTGCTTCTAATGTTCAATGCGAATGAGGTTAATGACTCTGCTATTCAAGTTTTAACATGAATATGCACACCTGTGTGGTTGCCCTCCACCCTACCTTCCATAATATATAAATCGGGATTCAAAATAAATATAACGGTATAAAGTTACCTGAATCGTAAATAAGATGTCTGACTCTAAGTTCGATTTGAGCGATGACAGTACTTTCAAGAAAATACCTTCAGTGTTATTAGGTGAAAGAAGATATTATTTGAACAGTTCAAAGACAAAATTCATATCAGTGAGTCTCAACTATGATTACGAGTTCACTACGTGTATTCAAATATCAGGACATAAGAGCGACACCATAAGTTTCAACGAGATAGAGTGTCAAGAATTTGTAGACCTGCAAGGAGTGATAACCAACTATTTATACTCCAATATAGAAGAGCATATCGACAGTAGATTTAGTTTGGATATTCAAGTGCTACCCTTTGCAACAGTTTTGAAGATAATAAAAGATAATTCGTATGTGTCTTTGCCATACTAAAGTGTGTGCGCGGTTTGGAATCTATTACTTCTCATAAGTTATAGAATAACCATGTTGAAAAGACAAGAGTTCCCGAGTAATTTGAGAATTGTGCAATGTGGTTTGCAGAATATGGACGGTGACGTGCTAGAAAATGCCATCAAGATACTTCAACCCAGACAAAATTCAGGGTCAGAAAACATTGCTATTATATTGGAAATGGTATATTTGTATCCCGATATCTTCAAAAAATGCTATGGAAAATGAAAAAAGTGAGATTTAACGAACAGTGTAATACAGTGCAAAAACTTGTTGTATGGAGTTCCGCGTATAAACTTTCAAGGCAGAGATACTGGGAAATACTAGCTTGTGACATAATGCATTTCCAGCGCCATATCAAGAAACTGGCTGACATGATCAATCCTATATTAGATTATAATCATAGATGTAAAATTTATTCTGAAAGATTTAAATAAAACAGTTATATAAATTGTATTTTATTTGAAACTTTATAACACATCACGTTTATCAACCCAAGAATTATGTCTATTGTCAAGTCCCAGCCATTCAATAAATAGCTTATTTCCTTTTCGTCTTATAATTTCTTCTACTAGGTATATGTCCGGATATTTAGATTTTTGTAGTTCTTCATTATAAAAGACACCTTTGATCTCCTGTCCCGCTTGGTCTTCCAAAAGGTAGGTTTATAGGATTGGTATAATTTACTTTACGAATAATAAAACTTTCGTTTGACCACAGAGGTTCATAAGCCTTGGTAAATGCTTCACGGTACTTGCTTATCCTCACAGTGTCACCTTTTTTGAACTTGGTACCTTTGGGATCGAGAGTCTTTCACCTCTTCGGTTCCAAGGTATCATATGCGATACCCCAAGTTTCATATTTCTTTTCATGAACAGTATCGTTCAAACCGAATATGTTCTATCGGTATCACATGATATACCTTCCACCATCTCGTCTGGCAATTTGCGCAGTCGATTGCTGTATGTAATGTGATTTGTATCGCGAGTGGATATAACCTGTAAAAACCGTTGAGATTTGGAAATGGATTACAAACAGAATAAACGTAAGTAATTTGCTGTTTTGTTATGGATGAGTTCTCAGTTGATATTATCAGTTAGCTAGGATTAAGATATTAACTGTTATGGTGATTTTCACTTACAACACCTTTTCTGAGAGGTATCGCTGGTGATACCCTGGATCTATAAGACAACCTTATTACTTTTTTGAGTCCATCAATTGATAATTTTACTTTTTCATCGTTAGGGCCTCTTACTGAACGAGAACTCCAAAACTTGGCCGATAATTTGGATCTAGATGTTTCCGATATAGATGAGGATCTGTTTCCAATTGAAACCTATCAAGAGGATGTTATCAAACTATGCGATTCATTGCCACAAGGAGTCAGTGTCTACAAGATAGGTATTTTACATCTGTGCAATTGATTGACAAATTATTATCTCGATTATTTGGGCTGACTGGGACACTGATGAAAAATTGAATTCCAAAAATAATCGAATTGACTCCTGATAACAAAATGAAAAAATCAGACAGCGGAACCTATGAACAAATGGGATGATTCAAAAGTTGCATTGGTAAAATGGTTCGATACTAAACCCGTCCATTTTTTATCTTCTGTTCATGGTTGTCAACCGAAAGGAGAATGCAGACGTTGGAGCAAATCCGATTTGAGGTATATTCAAGTGAAGCAGCCTGCTATTGTGGAGATATGCAACGCCAAAATTGGTGGCGTTGATCTTCTTGATCGAGTGATTGGGAAATATCCAATGAGATACCGAACAAACAATGGGACAGTACGAACTATTTATCACTTCATAGATTTCTGTGTCGCTGCAAATTGGCTACAATACAGGGCTGATGCAAGATGTCGAGGTTTGCAAAAAAAAGAGATCGAAGAAAAAAAGGGAAGATGAAAAAAGGGAGAAAGATTGATGAAATCAATTTAATCAAAACGGTTTAGTTGATCTTAGTGATCTAGTCTATTGTTAGTTTGATGAAAATGTAATCGAAACAGTTGAGTTGAATTTATTGTATATACCTTACAAAGCAGTAGATATTTAGTAATTTTACTGTATACAGGGTGTTTCATAATAAATGCGCAGGACTTCAGAATATGAAAAAAAGTTCCTATTAACTTATCCTCTAAAATGCACCATTTTCGACATACAGGATGTTGAATTAAGAAAAAAAAAACGTTTTTTGCGAATATCTCTGGAACCGTTTATCGCACAGAAAATAGATTTTGTAGGCATTTTCTACTCATAATGAGCTTTGTTTTGTGCTGATTTTTTTGTTTTTTTAAATTCATAATTGGTGAAGATTTTTGAAGGGGTAGTGGGTGTTTTTTCCTCCAACTTCTACGCTACTGGAAAAAGTGCAGTTTTGAGCTACCTATTTGAACCGCCAATGTTTTCTACAGAAAAAAGGTACTCATGATCATAAGCTCTATAGTTGACCGTTTTCAAGAAAAACCAATGTTCATGTTGAAAAACATGGTCAATTTTTTTAAATAATTTTTTCCTAATTATACAAAATTTATTTAAACGTTAAAACAAGTAACAAAACCAAACGTTAACTTCATCATTAACTTCATAACTTCAATTATGAAGTTAACGTTTGGTTTTGTTACTTGTTCTAACGTTCAAATAAATTTTGTATAATTAGGAAAAAATTATTTAAAAAAATTGAACATGTTTTTCAACATGAACCTTGATTTTTCTTGAAAACGGTCAACTTTAGAGCTTATGATCATGAGTACCTTTTTTCTGTAGAAAACATTGGCGGTTCAAATAGGCGGCTCAAAACTGCACTTTTTCCAGTGGCGTAGAAGTTGGAGGAAAAAACACCCACTACCCCTTCAAAATCTTCACCATTTATGAATTTAAAAAAACAAAAAATCAGCACAAAACATAGCTCATTATGAGTAGAAAATGCCTACAAAATCTATTTTCTGTGCGATTAACGGTTCCAGAGATATTCTTAATTCAACACCCTGTATGTCGAAAATGGTGCATTTTAGAGGGTAAGTTAATAGGAACTTTTTTTCATATTCTTGAAAATATCCTGAAGTCCTGCGCATTTATTATGAAACACCCTGTATAATATGTACCTTACACAAAAGTTTATTAAAATTTCAAATTATTATTTTTAGTCTGTTGTTTGATGAAAACGTAATCCAAACAGTTTAGTTGATTTTAGTATATATACCTTACACAAAAGTTTTATTAAAATTTAAAATTTTGTTTCTATTCTGTTGTTTGATTGATGAAAACAATTCAAAATGTTTAGTTTAGTTAATTTTAGGTTATATACCTTACACAAAAGGTTATTAAAATTCAAAATGTTGTTTCTAGTCTGTTTAATGAAAATGTAATCGAAACAGTTGAGTTGAATTTATTGTATATATCTTACAAAGCAGTAGATATTTATAGTAATTTTAGTGTATGTAATATGTACCTTACACAAGTTTATTAAAATTTCAAAATATTATTTCTAGTCTGTTATTTGATGAAAACGTTATCCAAACAGTTTAGTTGATTTTAGTATATATACCTCACAAAGCAGTAGAGGTATTTAGTTGAATTTCAGTGTATATAATATATACCTCTCACAAAAGTTTCATTAAAATTCAAAAAATTACTAGTCTGTTTTGTTATTACTTTACACACACTGAGGTGGAATATTTTGCATAACTTCGTTTCCTGGAATGGCTATTCTGCCGTGCTAAGCCCATTGGCGGTAACTGACATTTGACTTTAATGTAAAAAAAAAGTTTTGATATTTAAGTACATGTTATATTTTCACCCTCACTTGGGATGATGCTTTAACTGTTAATAAATTAAAGCATCTCAAGTGAAGGACAAATTCCACATTACTGAAATATCAAAATAAAAATTCAAAACTTTTCCCACAATATAGTCGAATGTCAGTTACCGCTAATGGGCTTAGCATAGCAGCATTTTGTTTTATAATTTATTTATAATAATGAGAATAAAATTCAAGCAACTGGACTATATCTTTGGGACTTCTTTTATCGATCTCTCAGAGTTGTGCTATTCTCAACTGCTCGGCGAAATGATACTAAAATATCTCTAAGAAGTCTCTGGGTGGCTCCTAATGTGAATTTCTTAAACAACTCGCATTTGGCGACTCTTAAATACCTCGCCAAAAGCAGTTTGTGCGATTTGCTTGAGTAACTCGCAGTGTGACTACTTAGGAATCTCGCCAGAAGTTCTCTTTGCGAATATCTTGATTAGTTCCAACTGTGAGCTCTTAAAGTTATCGCCACAAAATGTTAATGTGAATTTCCTGAAAGAGTCGCCAAAGGCGCTGTATGTGAATTGCCTGAAAGAGTCTCCAAAGGCACTCTATGTGAATTTCGACATGTTCATATCTTTTAAACGTCACTGGGCTTATCCTGTGTGGCGGACATTTGGAGGCGTTTGAGCACACTTAGCGTCCTCTTAGAGAGGTTACAAAAGTCGTCACAATTTCCTCAAAGGAAGTATCTAGGATTTCTTTAGGATATCTTTGTGCTGCCTGGGTTGCTGATCCTAGAACACTGCTTCATACATGTAGAGATGTGAACATTAGAGATATTGAACCAGGGCATTATTCTCATTTTAGTTCAAGAGATTCTATTCTAAAATTGGTCCATAAGTCTCAGCTTTCTTTCCAGAAAAATGAAATCATTGAAATTAGTGTAAATATTGATGGTTTACCTTTAAGTAAAAGTTCGGGGAGTCAGGTATATATCCTATTCTTTGTAGTATTTCGAGAGAAAGAAGCATTGTTGATATGGTTGGAATTTACCATGGATATGATAAACCCAAAGATGCAAATTCATTTTTAAAGGAATTTGTTGATGATGCCAAAAATGTAATTGATAATGGAATTTTCTTGAAAAATATTTTGCATAGAGTTAAGATAGTTTCCTTTATTTGTGATGCGCCTGCAAAATCCTTCATAACCTATACGAAAGGCCATTCTGGAAATGCATCATGCACAAAATGCCATATTGATGGCGAATACTTTGAGAATAGGGTTTGTTTTCCAAACACTAAACATTTAAAGCTGAGGACTGATACAGATTTCAGAATTAGACTTCAAGACAGTCATCATACAGGGACATCAATTATTGAACAGATTCCAGGAATAAATATGGTTGACAGCTTTCCCTTGGATTATATGCATTTGGTTTGTCTGGGAGTTGTTAAAAAAATGGTATCCACTTTGTGGACCTATGGTAAACCATCAACAAAATTATGTTATCAAAATATTTCTAATAAATCAGAGTTACTAGTTATTCAACATGAATGTATTCCTTCAGAATTCAATCGTAAACCGCGCTGTTTGAATGAAGTAAAAAGATGGAAGGCCACTGAATTTCGGCAATTTCTTTTTTATACAGGACCCGTAGTTTTGAAAAAACATTTAAATAGAGACAGGTATTTGAATTTTCTGAGTCTTCACATTGCTTGTACGATTTTATCATGTTCTGATCATTTCAGCTTTTTTTAATATGCATCTGATCTTTTGGAGTTCTTTGTTGATTCTTTCAAAATTTTATATGGTGCTGAACACATATCTCATAATGTTCATAATTTATTACACATAGTTGAAGACGTCAAAAATCATGGTCCGCTTGACACTTTTAGTGCATTCCCATTTGAGAATTGTTTACAGTTTGTTCTGAAATTCATGCGGAAGAGTGATAAACCTCTGGCTCAAATAATTCGAAGAAAAAGTGAAATTGATCATATATCCAAAAATGATATTTTCACATCAAATAGTAGTTCAGTGAAAGAAAATATTTTTCCCATATTTGAACGTGAACACTTCCATGGACCAACACTTAACATCAATACCGGGCATTGTAAGCAATTTAAAAGAATCACTTTCAAGCACTTCATAATAAGGGTTCAGGAACCCGATAATTGTTGTTTCTTGAAAAATGGTGATATCGTTCTTATAAAAAATGTTTTACTTTTTGAAGATTCATATGAAGTTGTTGCATGTAAATATTTAAAAACTTCAGATTTTTATGTTAATCCATGCAAATCATCAGATTTAAATATATTTTTAGTAGATTCTCCTGGTCCCCTTGAGATTTTCAGTGTAGCTGAAATATCAAAGAAGTGTGTCAGATTATCTTATGAAAACAAATTTGTTGTTTTTCCTCTTTTGCATACTTATTGATCACTGAATTTTCTGTTATTCTAAAATTTATCAAACGAGAACATTAAAGGACATGAGGCAGTATCAAAAAATTTGCACATTTCTAAAAAGCTAGTTTTTTTGTCAGTTTGTTGTTTCGATGTAACAAGTAAACAAATTGAGAGTCTACCACTGCAATGATGTTGCGTTTATACACAGCAAATTTCAGAAGTTTGCACCAATCGGGAACTTTTTTATTATTGATTCTCCAGATAATTTTATTCATCATGAAAATTGGTGCATTGCGAAATGACTTCATATGAATTGTCAAAATTTCAGGTTTCCAAACAGTGTAAAAAACGTATCGAGAACAAATAATAGGTATTCTGATCAAGTGTAGAGTACCACCAGGAGTATTCTTATTTTTGACATCATCAAAAAAGTTTATCCAAAGAAGCTGTAGAATATTGAAAACAATATTCGAATTTGAAATCACAGCCAGGGAAGTTACTTGTTCAAAATCAAATTTTCTGGAAAATCGATAATAAAAAAGTTTCCCGAATGGTGCAAACTTTTGAAACTCACTGTATATGAACGCAACATCATTGGGGTGGTAGACTCTAATTTTTTTACATGTCACATTGAAACAAAAAACTGACAAGAAACTAGCTTTGTAGAAATATAGACAAATGTTCTGTCGCTGCCTCTCGGGATAACATGTTTGTTTAGGAAGTGATGTTTTTTAATGAAAATTTCATGAAAATCTCGAAAAATGTTTGGACATAATTCATATAGAGCACTTTTTGAATACGGTAAACCATTTTGGTGAGTCTATCGTGCTTCTCTCTACAAGTTAATTATTTGTATCATTCTAAACTGATGATGGGAGTTCAGTTTTTTTTCATCATACATTTATATTTGCTTATTCCCGCTCGAAACCATATCTAAATGTTAATTTTTCAGGATAAAAAATGAGTTCTGATGTGAAAACTTGGACAATCATCAAATTTTCTGATAGTTCTGTTGAAGCAGTGCCTACAGGGTGGATAATGGGAAACTTGTGTTATTGGCCACCTTTTTCAAAAGAGAAATTACACAATGCTATTCGAAAATCAGAAAAGGTTAACACATGCTGGCCATCATTTCAGATGGAATCATTTAAAAATGCCACATTTAGTAAGTATCCACCTCAAATATACACAGACATATATTTATTATAGACATATATTACTATACTCTGTCCATCCAAGCAAAGGGGTGATTCCAAACATTATCATGCATTGTGCACGTGATCACTCGGACAAGGCTGCTCGTATCGAGTCGCACTAAGAAACGACCGAAATTATATTTTTCAAGGTGCAAGTTTTTTGGTCTTTTTTTGGGTGAAATCTAGAGATACATATAAGCAGTTCCTTCAGCCGTATCAGTACTTGACATTATAAAAATTTCAAACTTGCAAATACCATATATGTACACACACCACAAGCGTTAAAACGTAACGGTACTATTCCAAACCTGTATCGCGAATTCCACCAGTCGATTGCATTTGATTTCGATTGGCGTGTTTATTCTACCTAATAGAGGCAAATGTATGTGGTAATGACGCCTCGATCACGCATCTCTACTTGTTTGGGTTACTGTCTTTGTTGGATGTTGGATGGATACAGTATAGATAATATAAAGGCGGATTCAACTTAACTTGGAAATTCCCATGTTTTATCTGTCACTTACGAATTGTCGAGTTATTTATAAGTAAAATTGGCTTGCTTGTATCCGCCATAACTGTAGTCAGCACACATTGAAATAGAGGCTATCTTAAGATAATAATCCTTGTACATTCTGATATTTCGCTCGAAATCCACATTGGCTGTAGAAAGCAAAAGGAAAGTAAATGATAATTATTGTTGTTATTGAAATTTTTCAGTTTTTATTGGGGTATTCATTGGGAAAATACAAATTTCAGATGATTATATGAATGCCAGGCTAAACCAAAAAAGACAGAGGACACTAGTGATTTAAATTCAGCGTCTGAAGGATTTGAAACTCGAAGAATGAGGTCTAAAAGACATACATATTTACCATATTCCTCAGATTCACCATCTGATGATGAATCTGTCCTGCCATTTCCTCCAAAAATTCAAAGACCCATCTCCAAAATAGTTGGTAAGACATATAGAGGGTTATCATGAATCGTTTTTTTTATACATTAGTTTCAGATCATGCAAAAAGCAATGAAGTAATCCAACTAGAAAGCATTCCTTCAACTGGTAGGACTTCAGTTGAACGAGCACAGACACCTATATTAGTTGAGAGAAATAAAGGTAAATATCAAATCTTATTATCTCTTACATTTGATTTAATCGTAAATCTCCAAAGACTGATGCTAACTTTAACTTTAAAATTCCATATAGCAAAGGAAATTGATTCACACATAACTTGAATCACCTTTTTTGGTCTCTCTGATGCTATATTGTTTTTCAATTATTTCAATTGGTTCTGTAGTCACGATTTTGACAGTGGTTTATTTACTAAACTGATTGTTTCACTTGAAAATCATTTGTCACTGTGTTGAAGAAGTATGAAAATAAACAGCTATATCACTGAGGTGATCACTCTCATCAAGATATTGTTTTTACATTTTAACTTCTTCGTTAATTCAATAGTCGTCCTATTTTACTCCCGAGTGAACATCAGAGTAATTTGAAAAACAAGAGAACATTGAAAGAAAATGAAATGGTCCACTAGACTCGACCCTCTGTGCTATTGGAAATTTCAATGGTGTACACCTTAGTATATTTAAAATCTAAATTGAAACGAAATTTACGAAACCTGGCGTATGAAATCATTAGTAAGTACCTATGCATACTCTTCTTGAAATATATTTTGATTCCATTGAAATTTCAGATCTCTTCGAACAATCAGATTTCTCTCCTGTTTATTCCTCTGGACGAGCCAATGTGACCGCTGAAAAAACATTTTTATCATCACTGTGGTACTTGGCCAATAGAAATTCTTTCAGAGAAGTTTCAGATAGATTTGGGGTTAGTGTCAGCACTGCTCACAATTGTTTGATCCGTGTTTTGGATTTTCTGCTTTCCGTGAAGAATAACTATATTATTTGGCCTGACCACCATCAGAAACTCAACATGTCCCAGGCTTTTGCTAAAAGTAGTGGCATTCCTGGGGCAATTGGTGCCATCGATGGAAGCCACATCGAAATCCTCAAATCCGAAGAAAATCAGGATTCATATGTCAACAGGAAAGGTTATCATAGCTTACTATTACAGGGAGTTGTAGACATAAATCAAAGATTTATTGATGTATTCTGTGGAGAGCCTGGTTCGTTGCACGATGCAAGATTGCTGAAAAGATCTGCGCTTTCTGCAAAAATTTCAGAAAACCCAGGCTTTATTGGTGAGTTCTTTTTATTGGGTGACTCAGCATACCCAAATAAATTCGGATTGGATTATAAGACCATTTCAAGACAATGGCTTTCTGAGTGAAGAACCAAAACTTTTCAACAAACGTCTTTCTTCAAAAAAAGTAGTTGTTGAGAATGCCTTCGGACTTCTCAAGGGGCGTTTCAGAAGACTCAAAGGTTTGGAAAACTTGAATTTGAAATTATGCTCAAAGATAATTCTAGGATCATGTATCCTCCACAATATATGCTTGGATGACAAATTGAATTCCATGGAGGATATTGAGGAACTTGATGAAGATCAACCACCAAATGTTCCATTTCGTCATATTCTTTTTGTGCAAGATGAAGTTGGAGAAAAAAGTAATAGGCAACAATTAGTTTTCAAGAAAATGTTCAATTTATGAGCCTCTTTACTTTTGAATTGTCAATAAAATTTACAAAAAATGTGTATCAATAACTGAATATCCATACAAAACCCTAATTTAACGAAAAACAATTTTCAAACTCAAAATGAAACATCAAAACAAAAATAGGAATCATTCAATAAAATAGGGTAAATATTGTAAAGGAAATATGAAGCTACAACGAAATGATCAAAAAATCTAATGAAGTATCAGACAAAATGGTTGACTTTAGAAAACACTCGTGATATTTTCAAGAGAGTACCCAAATAAATAAAATATATCAAAAAATCATAATAAAATCTAAAATAAACATTGTCCAACAAAAAATAAACCTTAATAATAAATATTGGTATTCCAAAGCCTACACTAATGAAAACAGCCTTCATAATCAAACAGAAAATATTCAATATAAAAATATAGGTGAATATCCTAGAGGTATATAAAATTTGAACTAAAGGAAGATACAAACAATAGGTTACTCAGAAAACATAGAGTAAACAAATGAAATATCACAAAAAGTTATTTAATGAAACTAAAAATAATCACAGCAAAATTAAACCAATGTTCAACATATAACAAAAACTTTGAAAACAATCTGAATATTAAGGATTTTACAACTGATTATTCAGAAGTTTTATTCTTTAGATAGTTTTCTGAAGTTTTCTCCTGTCAATTTCATTTCTTTCTCTCTCTAGAGAACATTTCTCTTCATGCCTTCTTTGGCGCCTTTCGTATTCTCCTCTCTTCAAATCCATGTATTCACTTTTTAATTGTTTCTCGCTTAACCTCTTCCTTTTTTTACTGGTACTGTAACGAAAATAAAATTTCCGTTACATTTTCTATTCAAAACACTCTTCAAGCGCTGCAAATCACCTTTTCCATCGTGGTGGTAGACGCATTCAACACATCTGAGTTGTTCTGTCAACCCTTCAAGATACGAATCACGCGTGCGCTAGAAAAGCCATATATGTGCAATCGGAGGTGATTCTGCCCTTCTTGATATCCCTTCTAGATGACTGATTGATTATCGGTGATGGATAGCGCGTATCTTATCTGATTCTCAGGATAGACCATTGTGTCATTTTTTTCAATTAACTTGCTAATATTACTCAAAACTCAATATTAATTAACAATTTGAATTGTAAAAATTCACCTGAATAAAGGAAAGGAAGTTTGTTAAAATTGAATTGATTTTTCCTTCAGCAGCACATACTTCTCTTTCAGGAAGTTTGGCGTCCTAGGTTTGTTTCAAAAAGGGATCATAGTGTAAATTTCTCTGGAGGTCACACTTGCTTTTAGTAGAAATTAATTTGCATCTGCTAAGGGTGAGTGTCCCTTACCCACACCCGAGCTAGTTGTGGTTATAGTACTAGGGGGTTCTTCATCTCTATTTTCATTCTGTCTAGGGGGTTCCACTTCAGATTCTTGTAACTCAATCTCCTCTCTGTTATTATTTTCCAAACTTGGATTTTCTGTCTCTATATCTACTTCAGTAGACGTTTCTCAACTATTGAGAGCATGAGTACAGTTATTTTTTGGCTGAGTACCAACAATGTCATCAATTAATTCAAAAAATAAAAACCTTGATGGTCCTTGGCCTGTTCTGTTTTTGATGTCCTTTGATTTGGTATAGCTTCGCATTAACCCTTCCCACTTGTTTTTTGAAGATTAAATTGTATTCATACCAGATAATGCTCTATCATAATCCTCTTGGCTTACAAGAATATTATATGTTTTATCGTTTTCAAAATCATTTATTTGTAAATTTCTATTTTGATTCATTTTGTTTATCATTTCTCTCTTCACCACTCTGTTATGATTCACCTCAAATAAAAACATTCAACATAACCTTAAAGAGTTTGTTACAGCAAGTTCGAGGTAGGTGAACAAGAGGGCAGGGGAAAGTAATAGGTGTAGCACCGGGACTTGAGGCACTAACCAAAAAGAACGCGTCACAGTGAGCGTTTCATACTCTGTAAGAGCTCCGGAGTTACCCTCACAGCCAAATAGAACGCTATATAGGGTGTTTTCAACAGACAGTGCAACAGTGACAACATAACATTTCTAATTTAAGATTTTAGGAGTAATTTGCTCCACTTTTCGAACCGCTGTCAATTTGTGCGGTGATGCCAAATGGAACATGTGAACGAATATAACGATGGTCTGGTGCACAAATGTTGTAAGTAAATTTTTCAATAAGCCATAATTTTTATATGCACACATGTCGTAAGTAATCTGTTTGAGTCGTAGATGCTAGTGCAGTCTTTCCGAAGGTGTTAAGTACGTCTAGATTACAGAATTCTAAGCCACATGTTGTAATTGTACTCAGCACATGTGTGCGCTATATTAAATTGTGTTGAGTGCATTTGACACATTTCTTTTTTATTATTGTGAGGTTGAATAATCTTGATTTCTTCCGATGCAATTATGTCGTCTAGGGGTAAACGAGTGAAAAGATCACAATGTAAATTATTCTCGTAATCAATCACATCAAAAACATTTTAAGTGGAAGTATTACACCCTCATCATGAATAACCTGGCCAGGTTAGTGCTTCCAGTGAATGTGGTGAAGACAATAGGTTTCAAATTGTTAGTCCAACAACAGCAGAGATTCAAATTTTGTCAAATCAGATTCTCAAATCAGAACATTCAGATGATATAGGTTCGAGTCAGAATCATGGCGGCTCATCCAAACAACCACTCTTATTTTCTGCTGAGAGTAAGGCTAAGCAACTAACTTGATGTAAACTATATCCTAGTAATATTTTTTTTAGCAACAACCGAACAAGAACCTAGCGAAATTGCTATACCATGGACCACCTAGTTATAAAGAGCGCCAAGATTTTGAAGAACTGAGTGGTTGTAATTATTCTTCTAGTTCTTACGAACACTCTCAAAATAGTGACGACTCTTCGTATGATTCAGACGAGACGCTTTCGAATATGACTAGGAGAAAAGAACTCTCAAACATTTCTAGTGGTGACCAAAATAAGAAAATAATAAAAAAAGAAATCGAAAGGCGGATAGAATGAATTGACATAGGTGCATTGTTAAAAAATTAAGATTGAGTGGAAAAAGTTATGTAAATCGAAGTGGAAAGATAGTACCGGATGAGAAATCAAAAAGGATGTTGATTGCAGCAAATGCAGATACAAATTTAGTCAACTTCTTTCACAAGCAAATAGAGAGGCCCTTTGTCGAGAATATTATAATCTGGCCGATAATGATCAACTGAAAATTAATTTGACGTCCTTAATGCGAAAAGTACCAGTTGCTAAGAAACTACGGAGTCCGAAATCGAAAAATCGACAAACATCCCGGGTCTAATACTCAAAAAACTCGACGGGAGAACGCCATAGGATGTTTAAAGTTCTTTTGTGCTACATTTGGGATTTTCCATAGGATAGTTGAAAACTGTGCCAACAACATGAGCGAAAACGGTCTTTTTACTGGACGTGACAAGAGAATTGATGTTTCCGTTTGAAAAAAATCAGCTTGTGAGGGAGCATATCGATTCATTCCCTAGAATCGATTCACACCACTGTAGGCGCGATTCAAAGAAGCACTAGCTATCACCAGACCCAACGATTTCAAAAATGTATAGATTTCATAAAGATGATTTTTGTGTCCAAAAGAATGTTCGACCAGTGTTACTGTTTGTCTATCAAAAAACATTCCACCAATATAATTCTCGTTTGGCCTTCTACAAGCCCAAGAAGGATCAATGTTCTCTATGCAACACATACAACGCCGCCAAAGAAAAAGGACCTCTACAAGAACAATACAATAGTCACGAGCAACGCGAAAAGGAGGCTATGCAAATGAAAGCAGATGACAAACAAAAATAACAGGCAAAAAAGGGCAAGACTTTTATGGCCGGTTGCACCAACCTTTCTAAGGAATCCTTAACGCTAAGGAATCCGTAAAATCCAAATTTCGGTTGCACCAACATTGAGCAATGCTTATGTTCTTCTTGGAGACTTCCTTTACCAAGTCTCCGCCAGCGACCACTTGAGGTATCCTTGAAGTTTTAGGTTATGTTGTGTTCGGTTTTTTGGCATTTTTATTTGTAGGTATTTGGTTTGAGGTGCTATCTTTTTGGAAAATATATTGAAAATGGACTACCTAGAGTATATCGGCGAGGAGCCAGACTTCATTGAAGATGATTTAGAACTTCTAATTTTAATTGAAGTGGGTTTTCCTAGGAAAATATACAGCCGGGCGAATCACTTTGAAGAAATGGATCCTATGGGATTCTTTAGAAGGTTCAAACTAACCAAGGATACCGTGTTACATATTTTGACTCAGACTGAGAACCAACTAGAATTTCCCCATAATAGGTATGTATGTACAGGCAATGCCTTGCCTTGTATAGATATGTATACCTAATAGAGGGTGTTATATGTTAATATGATTTATTTATTACAGAAATAATAGCGCTTCGCCAATAAACCAGGTATTGTGCTCTCTTCGTTATTATTCCAGTGCAGGTCATCTCAGACAGGTAGCAGATTTTATGGGAGTGGACATAAGTACTGCTTGCAGAATTATTAGTAGAGTTTCGAGGATAATAGCAAGTTTATTTCCGCGTTATGTTCAAATGCCTGAACAAAATAACTTTATACAAGAACGAAATAAATTTTATAACTTGGCACGATTTCCCAGAGTAATAGAGATTGTTGATAGTACCCACATTAGAATAGAGTCTCCAGGTAAGAACTAATTACCGCTACAAAAACCCTAGTAAAGTTACAAGTATCAACATAATAAACATGGAGGTATCTTCCTTAGTATGCTTCTGAGCAAAGCCAATAAACAGACAAGTCAGTGAGGCTTTGTATTATGTATGACTTAAATGTTTTTTTTTCAGGCTTTTCAATTGTACTAGTATTTTGTTAATATTATTCGCTTGCCCCCAATAAAACCTTATATTATGTGTGTAGTAAAACATAAATTTCTATTTATTTACTACTTATATTTTTAGGAGGTGATAATGCAGAGATATATAAAAATAGAAAAGGTTATTACTCTTTGAACGTTCAGGTTGTGGGAAATGCAGACCTTCAATTTTTGGATGTGGTAGAACGGTGGCCTGGATCTGCACATGCATATGATGCCACCATATTTGGTCATAGCAATTTAAGATTTCGTTTTGAGGCAGGACACTTTCCTAACTGTGTGCTATTGGGTATGATACAACAAATTTTGTATGAATATTTGAAATTTTGTTTTATTATAGGTGACAGTGGATACCCATTAAAAAATTATCTCCTTACCCCACTAGTAAATCCTATAACAAGAGCTGAACAACTATACAATGAATCATTAGTAAGATCAAGAAATCTTATTGAGAGGATTATAGGTATATGGAAGAGGAGATTTCCTATAGTTGCCTATGGAATAAGATTAAACTTGGAGACCACAAAAGCAATAATAATTGCAACAACAGTGCTGCACAACATAGCTAGGCAAATGAACGAGCCAGAAGCACCACCACCAGAAAATATTAATGTGAATGAATTAAATTATTTAACTGAAACTGAAAATTTTGAAATTCCTGCAGTTAGAAATCTGAATTTGAATTATGTCCAACAGGAAATTATCAACTTTTTCAGAGACTTGTGAATATTTTAATAAATCACTTGTTTCTATAATAATAAAATATTCTTTTCTTCTTTTATTTTTCATTTATTTACCTTAATAATCTTCAACATTTATGAATACCTACTATATAGTAGAAGTAAAATTAGGAATAGTAGAAATTATTAATTAAACATTCAAAAAATATTAGCTAATGGGATAAATATTGCAGTTGTTGTTTTTTTATGTCAATATCAAGTTTAAGAGCTTGAATTTTAAGATCATGCTCTTCATTTGAGTGTTGAATGTCCAGTTTCAATTTCTTCAATGTGAAATCTGCAATGATACTTTTTTATCTGCAAGTTGTTTATAGTTTTCAGCCAGCTGGTTGGAGGCCAAGATTCCTACAGTTTCGGTTGGACGCCTTCTGTTGAGTGGCCTACAACTTGTATTATTGGTAATATTTCTGTTGATATCTTTAATTTTGCTGACATTATGTGTAACCTATAAAAAATTTAATTGAATCAAATTTGAACATATTTTCCATAACATTCATCTACTAACAGAGGGTATAGTCTTGGTTATTGCCAAAATTTCTTCTCTAGGCCTTTTCAACAGTGATAATTTGGGTCTCGACAAATCTGTCCCTTTTTTCCAACCAGTGTACGATAAGGAATCCTTGTTTCCTTCTCCGTTATCACAAACATCCGGTTCTTTCTCCCGTTCCTTACTCAGTTGGTTCTAGAGCATAAAAATTTTATTTCAGCAATAATTTTTCAATCACTTCCATGAGATATTAGAAAGGTTACACCGACAATAATTGAGGTAAGTATAAAAGTAAACATCTAAAATGCTACTTCTCAGATATAATGGAATTTACTATTTTAGAGATCAGTGGGTAATAGGCCATATGAACAAAAACAAGCAAATGTTTTTACTCTGGAAAGGAATTTAAGCAAAAGCATATGTTATCTTCTTGATTATCTGGCTCATCACTGGCTGTAAAAATCTTGCTTTGAAAATCTTGGACAAAACAAAGGTTTTTCTTTTGACTTTTGAAAGAAATTTGTTCATACATTACCTTGTTAATATCAGAGTTGATGGTCGTAACACCTTCATCAGGATTTTCAAGCTCGAATGTAAAATTATCATCATTTGGTTCGATGTTGGAAGGTAGCATGGAATCAGATCCATAGTAGCTGGTGCCACCAACTACAGTCAGAGGATCTACTATAGATAAAATTAAGTCATGGCCAGGGTCTTTCGAAGTTTGCTTTGGCACCCCACCGCCGGTTAACAAAATTTCCTTTTTTTCTTCGGCTTTTACCTTTCTTATTTCTCATTTTTTATTATCATATAATTCCTTTAAAGATTTTATGGTTCTATGCCGACTTTCAGGACACACACAATTAAAAGCATCTGTTATTTTTTTCCAGGCGCGGTTTTTTTCTTGTATTGACACTCCGTCTGTTTTTTTATTTTCGATGATATTTTTATTTTCGCTTATGAGCGACAATACAAAACAGAAAAGAAGAAAAGGGAAGAAGGAAAGGAAGTGGATCCTTTGACACTTGCAGTGGCCAAAATCGCAATAAATTCGTGGCTGCAGCTATGTTGTACGCAGTTGGTGGGATCATTTGGAGATTATTGACCTGAAGTTTATGGAGACTGGACACTTATACTTAAAGCCGCGTTCTCACGGGGCGTGGCACGATAGCGTGGTGCTCGAATTCGTGGACTTGCCTCCGTCTGAATGAGGGGTCGTGAGTTTGCCTCTGACGTCATCCGAAGAGTGGACAGTTCACGACAGCTCACGCTCGGAATCAAACGTGTTTGATATTCAGGCGTGGCACGCTAGTGTGAAACGAGAGAAGTGGGGACAGCAACAAGTGTATTCGGTAGTTTTTCGTGTCAATAGTGGATCAGTAGTGCGTTGAGAATGGCTGAGCCCGGAAATCGCATAATAAAATTACAAGACCATGAAACTGTCAAGTTTATCGAATTGTACGGTGGTGAGCGGGTGCTGTATGATGCGAGCTGCAAAGAATACAAAGATAGAGACTTGAGATTGGCAGCAGCTAGAAGAATCAGAGAAGCAATGGGAATCGCTGGATTTGGACCGAAAGAAGTAATCGGGAAATTCAAGAACTTGAGGAGTTCATATTGCTAGGAGTTGAAGAAGATTGCTGACAGTGAACGGTCAGGAGCTGGCACGGACGATGTATACGTGCCAAAGATCATTCGGTTTGATGCCATGAACTCTTTTATCCGCCCATTTGTGCAGCAACGGTCGACAACATCAAATTTGGTAAGTACAACGTATATTTCTGGATGTACGTGATGTACATTACAATTTTAATTTTTGCGTATTTTGACATGAACGTTGAGACACATACATGTTTAAAAATTTCCCCGATATGTATGATGAACATGATGTTCTTGCGCCAATGCAAGAATTTGTAGTTTGCGAACAAATGTAAATAGTTATAAAATTAATTCACTGCACGATTGCTCTCAACATTTGTAGTTATATATGTTTATTTGGAAACAACGTTTCTGACAATAACACAGTAGATGGATACCAGATTATTCAGCTGGTGTATTGTTTACCAGTGTCGTTTGCCAGGGCACCGCTCCTTCGTTATTGAAGTAATCGCGGTATTGGTCCCGAATGTGTTGTGCTTGTCGTTGTGGATTTCTGCTGACAGATCGCGGAAGGTCCTGCCAGCCAGCAGTGGTGTTGTTGCGCCAGACACCAGGGATAATGCGATGGTTTACATCCTCGGTGTCAATTAACGCAGTGGAAATGTAGGTGGGGTTCGTTTTCCTCAACCAGTTGTGCAATGAACAGCAGGCGAGTACTACAGCGTCTACCGACTCAACTTTCAAAGAAATTGGTTTTTCGAAAATTTTGAATTTACTGACGAGGATATCAAAAGTGTTTTCTATCACTCTTCGAGCCCGTGATAGTCGGTAGTTGTAAATTCTCTCTTCCACGGTCATGTTACGTCGACTGTTAGGGTTTCATCAAATAAGTTGTCAACGGAAAGGCATCATCCCCCACAATGACAGAACTCTTGGGAATATTTAAAGCATTCGTCTCCAGAGCGGCAAACAACGAGCTATTGTGAAATATGCCACCATCTGATCCTCTTCCTTTTGCCTCAATGTCCACACATCGAAAATTATACTCAGAGTCAGCCACGCCCAGTAGTACTATACTGAAACACTTCTTGTAGTTGTAATAATCCGAACCAGTGTGTGCAGGTGCACGGATATTAATGTGTTTACCGTCGATACTACCCACACAACCTGGGAAATTCCAGCGCTCTCGGAAGCCATATTCAACGTTCTTTCACTCATCTTCAGTAGCTGGTACCTGGAAGAAAACAAATTATTTATATACTATTGCTTTGCAGGTACTACCCACGAAGCCCATTACTCCATTCGCTGTTCAGGAAGAATCGCAACTAGACAAGTCTATTGACACCGTCAGCGATGACATACCAAGCCAGTTCAACAGCCCTGCAGACACCATCAATACTGATCAAACTGCCCAAATGAATGAGGCACCCCCGACAACCTCCACAAGGAACGCTCCACCCGGCAACGTACGATCTTCGAAAATGAAGAAAACTTCGCAAGATCCCCAAGTTGATGGCATATGTGGTGCCATAGACAAATTGAACGAAATTTCTAATCGAGCAGCACAAATCCCCAAAGACGATTCCTATGACCACTTCGGCAAGTATGTTTCAACGATGCTTCACTCTATTGGTCCTCCAGCAGCTATGAGACTGCAGAAAAAAATTACTCGTCTAATGACTCAAGCACTGTGCCCACCATCACAACCCCCACCTTCCTGGCGTCAGCCATCTCTCATGTCGTCATCAAGTGGCACCCCGTCATACAGTTTCTTGAATGAGTATTCGGACCTACCAAGACTTGTAAATCCGATCAGTATAATTCAATAAAATTCTTGTGATTTTTCACCTGCATTACCTACTTTCATGAATCCTTCTAGTTCCTTGTTGATAGCTGTGCAAGTTTCTGGCACGAAGTTGCTAATTGTATTTTTCGGCACACGAAACATATACTCCAAGGTTTTGTAGGAGTCTCCACTCGCTAAAAAGCGTAGTGTTACTTGTAGTTTTAATTCAGCTGTGAGTGCTTGTCGCTTGTTGGTGTCTGACTTCGAAATGTGTGGTGAAACGCGATTCAGGAGGAAGTCAAGGTCATCTTCACTGTCGTGGATAAACTGAATCGTTGATCGTGTGAACGGTCCACGACCCACGACTCTGCATTTTCCACTCCCCCCTCGAGACATAGTTCACGACAGTGAGATCGAAAGCGTGTCACGCTGTCGTTTACTGCCCCCGTGAGAACGCTGCTTTTAGAAGCAAACTCAATGCACTCCACGATAGAGAAAGCCAAACGTCATAAGAGAATTTACTCTACGCGCGAGTGGTGTTTATTGATCTCAACAGCCAGACTGAAACCTAGGGAATTTTATGTGACTAATATGAAATTGGATGATTTTTTTCGACTCGAAAAATCTTCTAGCAAATACTGCATTTAACACAACACCAAATACGAGTAAAGAGAAAGGCTTCACATCAAATGGCTTCGATTCCAGAAGGGAAAACATAACATTGTATAGTACAAGTATAATTTCTCAGACGAAACTTTTTGTGAAATAGATATCACAGACTAACGAAAACTCGGAAGAAAGAAGAAATTGGAATCAATCACTTTGAAAAAAAAATACAAGTCCCGTATAACAGTTTTGCAAAAAAAAGAGAAAAAGGAATTGCTGCTTCTTTTAGAAAAGAATATTATTCCAGTTGATTACGCATACTTTATCAAGGACATTCCAGAGACAAAAAATCCAGTCGTTCAAAGTGAAGGTGACATTGAAACTGATTAAGATCCATTACATTTCTTAAAACTGTTCATTTCAATTTTGTTTATTGAAATGAAACTTCAAAGTTATTCATGTAGTTATTTCGAACAAATGCCCCAAATATGTTGAGTAAAAAAATTTCTAAAGAATTATTGTATCGAGCCAAATGTGGTAAGTACGTTTCTAATATTTTTAACATTTTGAATACTATATAATGAAATATCACAATCGTGCAATTTCAAACTTTCTGTAATATTACAGATCAATTTATAGAGGCATCGTCGATGTTTAAAAACAAGCCTTTGAATTTTTGTGAGTTTACAAAGTTTCAAATTCATATGACTCAAAACATATATTTTTGCACTTACAACATTTGTGTACTAGACCATCGATAATTCATAACGTAAACGCCAAAGGTTGTATCGGGAATACGACAAAATGATTCAGTGCGATATTTTCCATCCATAGTAAAATTGAATATATCCTGATTTTGAACCACACATATATCTTGAAAGCGATCCATATCCATCGGGATATGTGATTGATATATACCCCCATTCTTTGCAAATCATCAATATACTTTTTACCGCTGAAAGCAATTGATCAAATCAAGTACTTATTGACAGATATGAAATCGCACTACATATTAACCTACTTTTTATGTTCATTCATATGTATACATTATTTAATCTATCCTAGCGCAAACTTAGCTCCTTTCCTAGTGGCACACTGGTGGTGAAGACCATGAATAAATTTCAACACAGTGAACACAATCATGTTTTTTATCTCACCATACCTACTTCACAGATATTGCTGGGCATATACGTCACTAGTTCGCTGACAAGATCAATTGGATAAGCTGTACTTATTGTTCATATTTCTGCATGTGAAATTTATTAACACATTTTACACTATCAGCAAGATTCTTGAAGTAAATACCTACTGCAATGGCTTCCTCAGTAACTAGGTGGATTTGAAGTTTCAGAAAAAAAGGTTGCATACCTAATCAAAGTCGAATCCACAAGATTCGAATATAAATTTTGAACATGAATCTACAATTAATTTTTTAAAGTCAATGGGAAATTAAAAGTAAGAAAATTCGTTACGAAGCAGAAATGGCAATAATGAAAATAGTTAAAAAAAAGGTGTATGTGATGATATTGTAGAAAATGGTTAAGGCTTTCACGGCTGACTCGCGCCAACGAAACGTCAGGAACAAATTCCAAAAAATGACGGCCTTCAAACCGAAACTAAAGTAGTGATACTGATATGGTAGAGAGTTTCAAATAATATGCCAATTTATAATGATCTCATTTCAATGTGTTCATTCCACTAGTTTTATGCTTCTGTACTGAATATCCTGTTTTTTTGTTGAAATATTTTTTGTTTATATTTTATGTTGATGTTTTACTTATTGATCTTTTCGATTCTGTAACGTTATTTGTTCTGCTTCTTCAAATATTTTTCATTTCCTCTGTAAGAGTTCACATAGTGTATTAATAGCAGACTTTTATTAACTTTACAAAATGAAGGGGCAGCAAATATTTACAAAAATCACTATAAATGTATTACATCACACAGAAATTGAGTTCACATCCATAAAACCATCAGGAACAACTCCTTTTTGTATTTTGTCCATTTGCCAGGTAACAGAACTCTGAGGAGACATGAAATAATCACAGAGGATATCTCTGAATTGTTTGTTACCCTTTTTGTAATTATTCGATCCAACTCTTCCAACACTTCTCAACTTATTTTCTCTCAATTCACCTCTTGCATGATCTATATATCCAGTGGGACAATATTTTCTTTCCCCCTCTGGAATCTCTGATTCACGTCTTTGTACAAAATTATAAAGTACTACCGTGGCCTGTACAATTTGTTCGCAGGTTTCCAAATCACAAATTAGTGGTCTCCTGAGAATTATCCACTTGTTTGCAAGAAATCCAAAGGTGTGTTCAATCGTTCTTCTAGCTCTAGATAGACGGTAATTGAATATTCGCCTATCAACACTTGAATTTTCTCCTGCATATGGGCGTATCAAATGTTCTCCCAAGGAAAATGCAGCATCAGCACTGAGAAAATAGGGAAATGTAGTGTTTGTATGCGGTAAATTTTTTGATGATGTAATTTTCAATTTCTTAGAGAGAATATCATTCCCAAATCCTGATGAGCTGAATACAGCAGAATCATGGTTGCCTCCAGCAGCACCAAAATCTACCAGGGTAAACTTATAGAAGGCATCACAACTTGCCATCAGAACAATGCCGATTTTTTTTTTGTAATTAAAAAAGGTTGATCCAGAATGCTTTGGCACTTGTATATTTATGTGTTTTTCATCAACGCAGCCAAGACAATTTGGAAGATTCCATCTATTGAAAAATCACTCGGAAATTGATATTTCCATTCCTCTTCTGAATGAACTTTCAACACTTAGGGGGCAAGCACGTCCCACAGAGCCTTTGTTGTTTCTTTTATCACAACGGTAACCGTAGTATGTCCCAAATAGTGCCCACAGCTATTCCTTTCATTCAACATCCCTCAGAAAGATAACTGAAAAATTAAACATAATCAGATGTAGGTATTCCACAATCGTCTCTGTCTATTGAACACATAGCACAAGCATACTTACTGTAGAGTAATCAGCAATCTGTGGACCGGTGGTAGAGGATTCTTTGATGGGTCCTTCTGAAGTCTTGGCCCCACTTGCGATAACAATATCTCAAACAGTTTTGGAGTCATCCTCGTGTATGCGAAAAATCCCTCATTATCTCGTAAAATCATTGATTTAATGAGGTTGTCAAACATCCCCTTTTCTTTTCGATCCCTATTAATTGGCTTTACAGTCCATCTTCTTTTATTTTTTCTCTTCACGAGAAAAAAACTTGCTGTCATTAGCATTAACAGTACAAAAAAAGTCTCAACCTCTTCCATTTCATTGAACATTTTGGAGTTGCTGTTCATTATGACATTAGGGTTAGGTTCAAGTTTATTAGAATTTTCAAATTTCAATATTTTGAAACTGACTTGTGCGCCTGCGCACCATCTATTTCTACTTGGTTATTTGGTATGCATAAATGGATACATTTTTGCCACTTGTTATTTGATATTTGTTATTTTGGGCTACATAAATCCACACTTAGTAATTTATCATGCCCCATGACGAAAGTTGGAGTAATCGCAAAAAATTTTAGAAAATGTTATGCTTCCTTCTGTTGAGATTCTTTTCCCCAATAATGATTTTATCTTCAAACAAGATAAGTGCTCAGTGCATATCTCTGCTGTAGTGACCGAATGGTTTCGGGCGCGTAATATTAATGTCCTCAACTGGTGTAGCAAAGCCCGGACTTGAATATAGTAGAAAATGTTTGGACCATGCTAGTCAGAGAAATTCGAAAAGCGAATGTAAGACCAAGGAACATCGAAAGTTTGTTGGAGGTTATTGATAATGCTTGGGAAGCAATAACTGCAATAAAATTGTTCCATATTATATAGATCAATGACCAGTAGATTGGGAGAAGTCATAGACCATAATGGCGGGATTACCATATATAAATTGCTGTTTTTTATTGAAAATCAAATATTATCCAGTACTCTCTGTAGTTCAATTATGATCAATAATATTATTTCCTCAAGTGTCACTATTATTGTTTGCCTGGTGTATTTTTTCAGGATGATTTTTGATATTCTTTGTTGTTGTTCAAGATTGATTTGATTTGTATTCGAATATGCGACAAAAAAAGGCAATTCCACACTAGGCAACAACAACTGCCCCATATTTCTTTGGCCGCAACTGTACCTGAGATTGTGAGTCGCCCAAGAATCAGTGCAATATCAGCCTTCCCTAGAATAGGTTCATTTTCACCAGTGACTGTTCAAAGCATGGAGTTGAAAGATATAGGCTTCACGCTGTCTGGCCGAAGGATGTCACTGCGTACCAAAGAAACTGCTGCACCGGTGTCTATGGTGCATGTAACGTCTATTTCATTCAATTTTCCGGGAATGGTAAGGCTATCGGTGTTGTTCTTAGCCTGTTGACACAGATGACCCTCGATGACCTTGACCTCGCGGGGGATTGCGAACTTGGCGGCATCCTGGCAGGTGAGTTGGATCTTGAGTGGGATAGATTTGCCGGAAAAACAACCTCCCCCCGCCACTCGACCGTGTATGACGTCACGCTTTCCGTCACGGACTGGATAAGCCGAAAAAACAACCTCCCCCCACCCCGATTTTTTTATGACGTCAAGTCAATATGATGCATGACCTCGAACATCTGCATCAGTCGCATATGTTCCACCCCATTAATAATGCCATTCTGTATAAATCTTTGAGGCCGACGCTCTCAAATTCAAGAGTGTTCGTTTAGGTGGTAGGTGGTAACAAAGCGGTGTCAGCAGATATCCCACAGAAGTCGACTTTGAAATAGAGGTGAAAATATTTTAGACTCCCTATTTTCCGATATATTTGAGATGGATCATTTGAAATTTGGCATCCAAAAGATCTATTCGAGGATAATTCAGCCAATAGAAGCTGTAGAACAACGGCCTATTGCGAGTAGGGTAATACAGCCGATTTGGGGCCTCCCCCCACCACTGTAGGGCGTGATTAATGGCTTTTTTGATGTTCCACTACTACTCCAGGGTGTGGTTAGTTTATTTCAATGTTCCCCACCACTTTGGGGTGTGTTTGACGCCTTTCAAATTTCCCCCACCACTTTGGGGCGTGTCTAAGGACTCTTTAGGCATAGTGGGAATTACGATTGACGAGATGTGACGTCATCATCTGAAATGTTTGAGGGGAGATTTCATACACGGTAGTGAAGGCAGCATGTCCATACTGCAGAACGTCTGCATGCCACGAAGATCCAGCAACAAGTGATGAGTAGTTCTCACCACAGTGCTCATCGATGTGGTGGGAAGGAAGAGGGGAGAATCCACCAACGCCACCACAGTAAATGGAAGAGGGACATGTTCACCGACCAATGCTCATATGCTCTCTGAAATCCAACCACTGCATCGATGTGGTAGTGGGGTGTCACACACAATACCTTTCATAGTGGAGAGGGTGCACATCCGCACAAAGCTCCGAATATTGAATGATCATTGCAGCATACTGTAATGTGTTGAGGGGAGTGTGACACGCCCCCATGAGCCACTTCTAACTCTCACCGATACTCTGATTGGATGTCATACAATGCATCTCGAGGTATAGAGTATTTCTGTAGGAAGCACCAACGGTCACCGAATGTTCATAGCAGCACTGCAGCTTGGATTGGGAGATCCCTACAAATCGACTGCCAGGGGAATAATTGATCAACTAACGAATTGTGTGCATAGATTGTTAGTGGAGGTTTAGCTACTTTTTCATTATAAAAGAAACGATGAGTATGACGCAGAATCATTCCAACTTTGAATCTGCAGCAGCTAGCAATTGGTAGAGAGTTGTTCGGTGCCTGATAGAAGGAACGGTGAGTGTGTTTTTCTGTTGGAAATTGTTTATATTTTCATCATGTCTGATTCTAAAGTGGACTTACAGAAAATCAATGATTCGATTACAAAAGAAGTTGAAGTATTAGAGCAAAGGCACTTATCATCCTTACCTATAAATGTGGTGTATGTAATAAAGAATATGTCACTTCATTCCACTCGGTTTGGTAAATCAATCTTACTGACGTTACAAGACGTGAGCAATGACAAATTATTCAAAACATGGCTACCCAAACGTATTTCAACACAATTCACCGATGATGATATAACTTGTATGAATTCTTCAAAGGGTAAATATACACTGGAATATTTGGGTCAGAGTCCACAAAGCTTTGCTGGCATGAAAACTCGTTCTCTAGTCAAATTCGATTCAATCGAATAAAAATTATAGTTATTTATTGTAGGTTAATTTTGTAGTATTTATATACTAGAGAGTAGATGTAAATTTTCCTTCGTTGTCCTCCTCAATAATTACACACTGTAGTGTCGTGATTCACACCCGTCGATCGGTACTTTTATCGCAAGAAACCTCAAAAAACTGTTGTTTACCTCTTAATCAGCCTGGCCCTGATATCTCACTTCGTTTTTCGTACCCGTCGGAATCGGTAGTGAATGTTATTTATTCTTTCCATCCAAAATGCCCAAGAGACAAGGAAGCCGACAGGAGAAAATTTCAAAAAAAGGAAGATATGATGAAATAATAAAAGAGCTTAACAGACTGAGGCAAAAACTAACGGAATCTGATTCGAGTGATTCTGAGATCCGTAAGTAAAGTCTTTTGCTGAATTTATTTTAATTAGTCATAGAACATGTGTTTTCGAGTTTTTCCTACAAATTACCAGGACAGAGTAGGAAAGTAGTGCTGAACAATTTCAGCATAATGGGCGAATTATCTCGTATATGAGTTGAGAAGTAATGTTGAACAGTTTCAGCATGAAAATTGACATAGACACACATAACCTGTGTTATGTAAAAAATGTTGGGCAGTCTCAACATGATACCAATAATCGAAAAAAGTGTAGCCAGTGTTACACACGAGTTTTTGGAAAAGGCAATGTTGAACAGCTTCAACTTCGAAGTTCATATCTTTTTCAGAGGACGAAGATGGAGAAAATGAGCAGGGGGAGGAAATCGAGAGGGAAGAGGAAGACGAGACAGCATCTGGGGTAATTGAAGTTGTAGAGCAACAAAATGACACCCAAGAGTATATTGCCTTATTGGGCGTAGACCCATCCGCGCAAGTGAACAAACCTGAGGACATTCACGAAAGTGTTGCTGTGAGATGGTCCGTTTTTTTAAAAAAGGGCCTTCCCAAGGATATAAAAAACGAAATAATTCAAAAACACCCTATTCCTGAGAATTGCAACGAATTGTTAGCCCCTAAACTTAATTTAGAGGTGAATGCCTGTCTTGACGAAAAGGCTCTCAGACAGGACAATTTCTTAAGCAATATACAGGATCAAATTGGGCACAGCTTAGCAGTCATTGCCAAAGAAATTAATAAAATTTTAACAACCAAAAGTGAGGATTCAAAGAATACATTATCTAACCTAGCTGAGGCCTCTCAACTCCTTTGCAACGTTCACTATGCTGTTTCATCTCATCGTAAATTCAATATTTCTCCTTTTCTGAATTATAACAGTAGAAAAATGGCAGAAAAATCTGAAAGGGATGAATTATTATTGGGTAAAACATTTTTTGAAGACATAAAAACAAACCAGAGTATTCTCAAGGCAAAACAAGAAATTAAAGCTCCATCAACTTTCAAGTACCCCATCAAAGGCCCAAGACCGCAACCTACCTCTACTAAGGTGATAGGATCTTTAAACTCCCGGCGCCCCCCACCGACCTCCAGAAAAAAAGCGACAACAATGCACTACAGGCCACAGTACAGGGAAGAACGCAATGCACGACGCAGCTCTCGAACACGAAATATTCCCAGAAGCACTTCCAGGCAATAAATAAGGTAGGAAAATATGCAGGGAAACTTAAAAACCATCTCGACCAATGGAAAATTTTAACAAGGGACCCAGTCGTATTAAGTTGGATAGAAGGAATTGAGATTCCATTTCATTCACGTCCATATCAAAATAACTTACCTGTTGTGGATATTCCCCAATCACAATCTTATACTTATAAAAAAATCGTTAATAACCTCCTATCAATTGGAGCCATTGAGGAATGTGAGTACGAGACAGATGAATTTTTTTCACCGTATTTTTTGAGAAAAAAGCCAAACGGAGATTTCAGATTCATTTTGAATCTCAAAAAGTTAAATGAGTTTATAATACCTCCGCATTTCAAGTTAGAAGATTACAGAACAGTAATACGTCTGATTACTCCAAATTGTTATCTCAGTAGCATTGACTTGAAAGACGCATACTTTCTCATACCTGTGAATACGAGGTTCAGAAAATATTTGAAATTCCGTTTTGAGAAAAAAAATTACAAATTTACGTGTTTGCCATTCGGATTGAATATTGCTCCGTATTTATTCTCAAAACTGATGAAACGAGTTATGAAAAAAATAAGACAAATGGGTATAATATCGGTGATATATCTAGATGATATACTAATAATGGGGGACACAAAAGAAAAATGCTTACATTCAGTAAATGTAACAAAAAAGTTATTGGTTAATCTAGGCTTCTTAATTAATTTCGAAAAAAGCTCATTATCTCCCTCTCAAACAATTACTTTCTTGGGTTTTCAATATGATACAAAAACCATGACCATGTGCCTCCCACAGGACAAGCGAATAAAAATTCGACAGGAACTGCTAAATCTCAAAGGCAAATCCAAATTTTCAATACAACAATTATCTAGTGTAATTGGTAATTTGATAGCAGCTTGTCCAGTTGTCAATTATGGTTGGGTGCATACAAAAGATTTTGAAAGAGCAAAATACGAAGCACTTAAGAAATATAAAAATTATAATACAAAAATTTATTTTCCTGATTACCTCGAAAAAGATTACTTATGGTGGCTAAAAAATATTGAACATTCACAACAAAATATCAAGCAAAATAAATTTACGTTAGAACTTTATACAGATTCGTCGAAAACAGGTTGGGGGGCAATATGCGAGGGTGTAAAAACACATGGATTTTGGAAAACCGAAGAAAGTAACAAACACATTAATTATTTAGAGCTGTTAGCCGCTTTTAATGGTTTGAAATCTTTCACGAAAACAAAAACTAATTGTCGGGTACTTATCAGAATCGATAATAAAACTGCCATTTCATGCATTAACAGAAAGGGGAGTGTGAAATATTCTGGATTGGGAAACATCAGTAAGCAAATATGGCTATGGTGCGAAGAGAAAAATATTCACTTATTTGCATCTTATATTCCAACAAAAGAAAATAAAGATGCAGATAAAGAATCTAGATCCACTCGACAAGAGACAGAATATGAACTGAACGAACAAATCTTCAAGACAGTCATTATAAAGAGGATGGGACAACCGACAATTGATTTATTTGCTTCTCAACAAAATAAAAAATGCGATAGATATGTCTCTTGGCGGCAGGACCCTGATTCTTCCTTCGTGGATGCCTTTACTCTAGACTGGAGCTCAGAATATTTCTACGCTTTTCCGCCTTTTTGTCTAATCATGGCAGTTTTAGAAAAGATACAGAAAGATTATGCGGAAGGAATTATTATCGTACCTCAGTGGCCAGCTCAACCCTGGTTCCCAGTTTTTGAAAAATTATTGATTGAAGAACCAATTTACATGGGACCGAGCAAGGGCTTACTATTATCTCCTTCCAGATCTCCACATCCCATGCACCAGAACCTTATACTAATAGCAGGGAAATTATCAGGAAGGCAATGGAAATGAGAGGTGTCCCTCAACGTTTCTCACATATAATTATATCCTCATTAACAGATAGTACTTTATCTCAGTATAATACCTGTTACAAAAAATGGTGGCATTTTTGTTCCCAAAAAAATGAAGATCCATATCGTTATAATTTAAGAACACTCCTAGAATATTTATTTAATCTATTAGATGCCAAATTATCATATTCTACAATAAATTTGCACAAATCTGCTCTCAATTTAATAGTACCAGTTGATCAGGCTGATGAAGTAGTTGTGAAAAGATTTCTGAAAGGAATTTACAACTTGAATCCTCCTCAATCAAAATATTCAACAACTTGGGATCCTACACCAGTGTTAGCATACTTGAAGAAAATGTACCCATTGCAAGCTTTAGATTTGGAAAAACTGAATCAGAAATTAATCACGCTTCTCGCACTTGCGACCGCGCACAGGGTACAAACAATATCCAAAATTAGGATCGATAATATTTTGATCCAGGAGGACAGAGTTGACATACGAATTTCAGATAGAATAAAAACATCGGGAAAAAATAAAAATCAACCTTATATGTCATTTCCATTTTTTAAAGACGTTCCTGAACTCTGTGTAAGTTCAACACTAATTCACTATTTGAAAAGAACAAAAAATCTAAGAGGAAATAACGATATCTACCTCTTTCTCACCCATAAAAAACCTATACACACTGCTACATGTCAAACCCTGAGTAGGTGGATAAAAACAATACTTAAAAACAGCGGTATTGACACAAATGTGTATTCGAGTCATTCAACACGACATGCAGCTACTTCATCTGCCTTCAAATTAGGCGTTAATATTGATGCGATAAAAAATTCAGCAGGTTGGACAAAATCGTCTGAGGTATTTGGGAAATTCTACAACAGGCCTGTTGTGAATGATAATCACGAATTTGCAAAAGCTATTATAAGCTTAGGGAAACCTTAATTTGTTGTTTGTTATATTGAAAAAAGGTTGTTTATATTTGTCATTTATACATATGTTATGTAAGAATATATTTCGGAACTAGTTATATATAATTATTTCAATGATTTTGGATACAATAAATAAAGGGATATTACAGTTTCAGATCGCTATTATATTTTTTTTCGTTGAACATCTACAGTGTGTAATTATTGAGGAGGACAACGAAGGAAAATTGTACGATTGATTGACTTACCTGAAGGAAGATCAATCTCAATTTTTCGAGTTGTCCTCCGAAAATAATTACAACCCTCCCCCCACTATATAACCCATCAAAGCGATCTGAAAAATCACAAAAACGAAGTGAGATATCAGGGCCAGGCTGATTAAGAGGTAAACAACAGTTTTTTGAGGTTTCTTGCGATAAAAGTACCGATCGACGGGTGTGAATCACGACACTACAGTGTGTAATTATTTTCGGAGGACAACTCGAAAAATTGAGATTGATCTTCCTTCAGGTAAGTCAATCAAT